>JAQZBX010006519.1:0-52908 GCA_029593785.1 Cabassous unicinctus | reverse complement strand
ATGCCCTCCTGATGTCAATCATCTAGATCATTTTTCTCCCCAAATTTTGAGCTTCTGTGGTGATTACAATTTTACTTTGGAAGAAACATGGCTTTATTAATTTGAATAAGTTGGAAAACATTTCAAAATAACAGAAATTAGGTTCTGAAATATGTCAGTATACCAAAATAATCTATTAGGAATGTGTGTATGTCCTGTAATCTGTTCATTTCCTTTAAATTTTGTTTTGAGATATTTCCATTTGGCTTAAACGGTTTTAATTCTGTTATCTGTCATCACGTGTGAATTACAAGTGTCAGAGAGAGATTCTGTAAGTGTTGTTAGATTTCTAGTAATCAAACTCTGCTTTACATTCAGGATTCATGAATTAGCCAAGATATTTGCATCAAATCCATTTTGCAAAAAATCAGAATCATCAAAATCAGGCTAGATACTGAATGAGGCAATTAAAGTTAGAAAAAAAAATAACAGCATTAGCTTTTAAAAAATTTCCCAAATTGCCTCATTTTCTCCCATTTTCCCTACTCAAAATCTGCTCCAAGTACATAAACTTCCCATTTTTCTGTCAAGTACAACTTCTACATTGCATCTTTTTAAAACAAAAATTAAATGGGACATGTGGAGATCCTGGGTTTGAGAGCCCATTGAAAATGATGTAAATCAACTGCAATGCTGTGAGGAATAGTGTCCTTTGAAATGGAAAATTGCTGGTCTCCAAATACCTGGTGGACCAGGGAAACATCTGGAGGCTGCTAAGAAGTATGGGAGAAAGATAGAAGAAGGCTCAGGGTGAACTAAAGCACAGTGGATAAGCTTTTCATGGAAAGATTTTAATCAGTGAATGAAATAAACAATCTAGAGTTTGATCATTTTCTGCTCTCAGGAATGACTGAGCTTCTGCTGGGAAGCCAAGTTTCTGGTTGCTTAGGGATCAGAGAAGAAACAGATCAGGTATGTGCTAAAAATGGAGGAGCTGGTGCTAGGTGGCAATTTTGCTTTGTTCTTGCCCTCCACCCCAATCTGGAGCCACTGCCTCACAGTTTCTCACAGCAAGTTAACAAGTTAATCACCCACCATTATTGAGTGCCAACTGGTCTAGGGAGAACCTCTCTGCCCACATGTGAGAAGGATGGCCATCTGGAGTGGGAACAGAGGGAAAGTCTTTGACGAGTTTAAATAGTTAACTTCACAAATACTCTCAGTGATAATCCAAATGTTCATGATTAGATAACTCCAGTCCCTAGAACGAGCACACCTATCAGAACTTTGATATTTTCTCTTAAATAGCTAATGCTAAGGATAATAGTAATAGCAACAATACTTCATGGGAAGTAGGCTCTATGCAATATCCTAAGTGAGGAAGCAGAACCCTAAGAGTTAGTGATAAGACAGTGCCATGTTTTACACATGATGGCAATGCCAAGGAAGAAGTGACCTAGCATGAATCCTTTTCCTCAGAAAAAGAAAATCTATATCCCCAAGGGAATAGAATGGGGCCTGGACTATGATACAAGGATGCACGCGGAGGGTCAAGAGGCATTTTCTTAGTTTTGCTTCTTTGTGCAGCTATTTAGATAATAAGATGGCCCATTTATTGATTATCACTGTATGCAAAGTACTGCTTTACAAACATTATCTATAATCCTAACAACACCTCTGCAAGTTGTATGATAACTGTCCCAATGTTAACACTTGGCTCAGAGCGTTTAGGTACTTTGCCCAAGTTTATGGAGCTGATAAAACCTGGATCTGACTTCAAAGAATACATAGGTACCACTGTACCAAAATTGAAATGCCTCCTGAAATCCTTAGAATACAAAGTCATCCTAGCATCACACACTCTGCTAATAAGGACCTTTAGGTTTGGTATGACTTGCAAGGCATTATACTGGAACCAGAAGTCCTATTTTTAGTTTCTCATTTTATGAATGGGTAAAAACAAGAAAAACACTGTGACCTTGGCCAAGTCATTTAATTCTTCAGTCACTTAGCTTCTGCCACATTAATCTCATTGACGGTTATGAACAGAGAATGTGAAATGAGATGTGAAAGGGTTCTGCAAAGCAAAAATGCCACCTACAAAAGTGACAATCATTCATGTACTCATTCAGCAACTACTTACTGAGTATCTGTCATGTGCCAGCCATTATTTTGGTGCTGGAGTTACAGGAATGAACAAGATTGAGAAACTCTTGCCTTCAAAGAGCTTATATTTAGGGGGGAGGGTAGGGTAGATACTAAGCAGTGATAAAATATGAAGAAAATTAAACAAGGTGATCAGACAGAGAATTACGGGGTGTGGGGAGTTAGACTGGATGATGACTGCTGGCCTTCCTGAGGTCATGCCATTGGAGCAGTTATTAGTGATAAGACAGAGCCTGCCATGGAGCAGGCTAGGCAGAGAGTAAGGACAAAGGCCAGATTATGTAGGGTCTAGTAGACCATGTTATTGACTTTGAAAACTGTGCTAAGTGCAAGGCAAAGAGTTTGGAGATATTTCAGCAGGACAATGATATAATTTCATCTGCATTTATCAATTATTACTATGGCCTTCATTGAGGAGGGATTGTAGAGGAGTAAAAGTGGATAATGGGAGGCCATTTAGGAGATCATTGCAGAAGTCCAAATTGTAGTAGTGGAAATAATAAGTAAACAAATTTGAGATGTGTTTTGCAGCGAGAGCAGAGAGGTCTTAGATGTGCAGGAGGAGGAAAATTGAGGGAAAGGGATTATACCTTTCAGTTGTTTGTTTTTTGTTTTGTTTTGGTGCATCAACTGATGATGGCATTTTCAGTTATGACATGGGGAAACATGGGGGCGGGGGTAGAAATAGATTCTGGTAGGGAAATCAAAAGCTTTGATTTGCCCATGGTTAAGTTTGTGATATCTCTGTAGACCTCCCCAAGCAGAGAAATCTAGGAGGCTGGTGGCTATACAAGTTTTGTGCTCAGTGAACAGGTTAGGGCTGGAGACATAAATTTGGGATTATTATCATTTAGATAATATAAAGAGCCATGGAGGACATGGCCATCTATGTTGTTGACAACAACAACAACAGTCAAATGCTGTCTAGAGGAAATGGAATAAAAATTCAGAAAGTGACCACTAACTTGATGGACAATGATGATCTGATGACCTTGACAATAGATTTTCAGTCAAATAGTGGAGACAAAAGCCTGATTGGATGGTGTAAGGAGAGAAGAGATGTTGAAAATTTGAATACAGGTTATATAGACCAAATTTTGATATGTTTTACCATGAAGGGAAAGAGAAAATTTGAAAGGATAAAAAGGAATATCTGGTAGGAGATTAGTATCAAGGAATTTTAAAAAATTAATAATATGAGAAACGCTAGAGTATATTTGCATGCTGACAGAAATAAATTACTAGAGAGATATCATTAATAATGTAAGAAAGAGAATAAGACAGCAGAAAGGTAGACTTTAAGAAGTAAGAAGGTAAGTGTGAAGGCTGGCCATGTAATGTTTGGTCAAGCAAGCACTGGCCTAATTGCTGCTATAAGGACATTTCATGGACTTAAATCATCAGTGAGTTGATTCCATCTATGGCTGATTCCATCTGCAATCAACTGAGATTTCCTTCAGCAATAAGAGATGTCTCAACCAGTCAGTTGAAGGCTTTAAAAGAAGAAGTGATTTCAGCAGTCAGAAGAGAGAATTCCCATCTCTACTTCAGATGACCAGCTTCTCTTGGGAACTCATTGGGGACCATCATTGGAGTTCCTGGGTTGCCCGCCTGCCCTATGGAATTTGGACTCTTGCATTCCCATGGTCATGTGAGAATATTTTATAAAATCTCTAATAATATTTACAGATATCTCCTGTCAGTTCTGTTTCCCTAGAGAACCCTGACTAATACAATATGGATCCAAAGGAGCAAGTAATTTTATTCACTGTAAAAAAAGAGGAGACAAAAAATGTGAATACGGATGCAATTTGGTTGGGGATTTTGTCTGTTTTGTTCACTGCTGTAATCCCAGTTCTTAAAACTGCCTAGAACATAAGTTGCACTCAGTAAATATCTTTTGGATGAATGGATGAATAGTAGATTAAGCTGATACAGGGCAGGGAATCCTCTCACTACATAAACATAGAAACTCTGTATAAAATACAAGAAATTAAAACAATACGAAGGCCAAAAGAAAGACCAAAGCAATACCAAGTCCAAAAGAAAGAAAGGGGAATTTCCACATGCCAAAAATGAAAAGAGAAATCTGAACCAGGGAGTAACTGGGGGCTGATACTAAAACTTCTTTAGGAAATTTTGTACCTTTATATAGATCTGAGTATGTGGGACCTAGGGTTTGGGGTTCTTATATCCATACAAGGAGAACATATACGATCTTAGAATTGCAGAAGGTAGGAAAACTAGAAGTGAGACCCCATAAAACTTAGACTCTTGAAGAGCTGCTTCATGTAGAATGAAGACCAGGATAAAAAACACTGCCAACTAGGGAAGCAGAGAAGAGGTTTGCCATAGATCTGACTTTTTTGGTAGAAAGAAAAACAATAAGTCACTTGAGAGACACTAAAACTCAGACTTGGGCCATGCACCAGGGTTGGGTTAAAATGTTAGTCTGATTGGGGCAGAAATGTCAAGGTGGGAAATAAACATAAAAATGCATCCAGGACTACTGAGATATCTAGGGTCCCAGCAGAGGTAAATGAAAAAATTCTTATACAGAAAACTCTTAACAAAAGGGCACAAAGCAAAGATTAGATAACGAAAAGGAGAATTTGGAGGATAATTTGAGGAAATAAGCCAGAATGTAACATTGATAGATAAAGAGGTGAAAATATTAAAGAGTAGTTTTGAGACACAGAAGGTGGGAAAAAAAGGCCCAATATCTGTCTAATAAGAAAATCACATAATAACAACAATGGTAATTAAAGTGGCAATTTATTGAGAATTTACTGTGTTTAGGCATTTTATTATTGAACATTACGTCTCTGCTAATCTCTCTATTCTCAGTTGTGACTCAATTTCCTCTATTTTACAATAAAATAGATTTGGGGGTTATCGTAGCATCCACCCATCAGGTTATTGTGAAGATTTAATGAAGTAACTTAAAAAGAGATAATGGATGATAATTTTGCAGACTTGAAGAAGGGCACTGAGATTGAAGGAGCCCATCAAGTACTAAATAGGATCAACAACAATAACAAGAGATTCCTAGATAAATTAGGAAAGTGCCCTAGGGATCAGAGATTGCCAGAGATGAGAGCAGGCAGGAGGGCTGCAGGGTCTGAAGGCATGAGTTTTTAACTTTGATCATAGTTTGCCCCTGACAACATGGAGGAGCTCAAGAATGAAGCCACAAGTTCCTACCCCGCAGGTTTCTCCCAATGTGGCAAAATGAGCAGCTTCTTCCCAAAGAGGTCTCAGTGGAGGCACTATCCTTCAGGCTCAGGTTTTATTGATGGGAATATCTGATCGTCTGAAGTTTAAGCCGTGCTTGACTAGAGCTCAATGGTCAGCAGGCTGGACCCCACCACCAGCTACTACGTCTTTCCTGAAATAGTGTATTGAAACAATAGGAGACCATGCTTCAACGAGGAAGACAACACCTGAGTGCCAGGCACCACGAGACAGCTCTCAAACAAAACCCATCACAATCTGGAGTCTCAGTCCTTACCTCCCCACTCCTATTCCAGCCCAGGCTTACTTCATTTCTACACAAGACCCTTCCCATTTAGAAATTCCCAGTGAATTTCAGCTTCTAAGGTGGCCTAAATATTATACATTATATAGTAAGAGTCAGAGCTTTCTCTGATTGGAGTACATGAATGATCTTAATCTGAGTCCATCTGGATTTGCTTCCCAATCACTGGAAAATTGGCTTATCACAGGACACCAGCATTCTTCTGTAGGAATGACTCTCACCCAAACACTCTCTTGTTGGATGAAGTAAAGAAGGGAGGGGGATTTCACAGCTTCTGCTACATGCCAGAGCGAGGCAGCTGAAACAAAGCCCTTCCACCTCTTGCTTTAACCTGTCAAGCCATTTTGGCCCTTCTGCCATTGATCACTGCACCTTCCATGGGATACAGAGAGTTCTTTGGAGCTCCAAAGACTCTTGGCTTCTTCCTCACCCTCCACTGACTGCTAAAGGTACAGCACGTTACAGAGGCAGAAGGTGGGGAGGGGGGTAGGGCTGTCAAAAGCTCCATTAATCCAGCCTGAACCAGAAAGGCATTGAGAAAACACTAAGAACAATAGTAGCTGTCAGGGCCCTTCAAGCATTTTTTTTTTTTTTTGGAAAAGTTTCTATCAGCCATTTGTTTTATTCCTCTCCTGCACTTTGCTCATCATTTAACTGAAAGATGAATATTTTCAAGGTACAGTGCGCTTTCTCTATAAAGCTCTTCTTAAGCATGTACTACTTTGTAAGCACAAGAGCCTTTGTTTGGGAAGAGCAACCAATTAAACAAGTTCTTATTTCAAGAGCCCAAGACTCATGACTGGTGAATAGGAGATTTCCCTAAAGAAAGCCAGCTAATCTTTAAGTGGCTCTGCAAAGCACATCTCTGCGGTGTAGCAAGGAACACTCATAAATAAGCTGCTCCTTAATAGTTAATTATCTTTAATGGTGAGTGATATGAAATCTAAAATTTCAAACGTGATAGCGCAGATTGGTTTCGGTCCATGCTGACTTATGAGTGGCAACATACCACTCATAAGAGAATCACGTCAATTGTTCTGTGTACAATTCATTAAATTATCATGAGATTGGGGAAGCAGTCATCAGTTATTCAAGGTTCTGAGAAGAGTATCATCAGCTTTAATTGCTGATGGAGTGTTTGGTCAAGTATCTCTTTTTGATACCAACAAAACAATGTTTGGACATGACCAGTGTTTGATAGATTTTAAATTATATTATGGAGGCATTCATTCTTTTATATGGCCTTTACCCAAATACATGTCTTTAAATAATGAAGATAAAAGTATGTCCCCCTGAATACCTAGAGGTAAGCATACTTTCTCTTGGCCTGCTCTTTAAACATTTAGCAATTATGAAACAACTGAGGAAAGAAGTACATGTTTTCTTATTTTCTGAAGGCTTCTTTGTTTTTTTTATTCAATGACGGCTTTTTCTTAAGATACCAAATTATGATATCAAAAGCCACATTATTATCTAAGTATCTTAAAAAAAAAAACAGATGGGAAAACCAAATGATGCTATTAAAGGGCAAACATATTCTTGAAAAAAATTTTTTAAAAAGTAAAATAAGAAAAAAAAACCCACACTAAATCGTGTCAAATTAGCTAGGCACAGTTGATCAGCAATTTTGCCCAATGAGAGGCTTGGTTTTGCACTAATCAATTGGTCTTCCCACATGTCGATGTGATGTTAGTTGAATGAGCCCAAAAGTCCAGTGAGCCCAACTGGACCTTTGATCACTAGGCTTTAACACAAAAGGCCCGGCAAATGCTGCCCACAGTGTTTCAAATGGCATCCGCCCCTTGTGTTACTTACCGACCCAATTCCAGTTTGAAGAATTTTCAGTCCAGAAGTTTTTTCAAGCTTGTCATTTTTGTCAACTGTTAGGAAAAATTAAGAAGTACAGGAGTCAGCTTAGAAAGTTCATAGTTCTCAAGACACATGAAGCATTTTTCTCAATTGAAAAACTCAATGAAATTACAGCTCCTATAGCCTAATTGAACAATAGTGTTGTGGTGGAAAATACATGGGGCTACTCAGAAAACCTGAGTTTGAGGCTCCAATTTTCCACTCATGAGCTGAGTGACAGTGGGCATGTCACTACTGTGTGCTGTCATCTTCATCTATAAAATAATGTAATTGTATGAAATTCACAGACTTATGAAGATCTGATGAGAACTTTTATGAAGACATAATTTGAAAACGGTAAAGTCCCATTTTAAGATGACATGATGGTTCTTAATTATATAATTATTGGGAAATAGTTTTCATTAACTAGCATTACACGTTGCTAAGAAGACTCACTGGAAAGGAAAGCTGAACAAATGTACTCATTTCGTTAACACCGGAACTATTTTATTCGCTCTTATTCATGACCCTACAAGAAACATTCTATAATAATTTAGGTTCTATAAAAGTCTCATCCTAGCTTGCTCCTGACTTAGAATGAGGAAGACTTTCAGAGGATGAATTACACTCAATATCATACCAAAAGAAATGAGCTTTGGAAACAATTAGCAGGTGTAAATGAAAACGCCATCATCATCAAGCTCACACGGAAAACCCACCTGCCCCCATTTTATCCTAAGGAAGTTGTATCACAAATCTATTGACCTTGATTCTGTACAAATATTCTTTTGGATAAAGCCCCTGTCACTTTGGAAACGAAAACCAGAAAAAAAACAGCATTTTATTGCAAACCCCATGAATGAAGAGCGCATTGCAATTGTGATTAATACAGAATGAGATAGCAAGAAAATAGCAATTACTTTCACCTCTTATTGTAATACACCTATGTTAATCTTGGGTAATGAAATTATATCTTTTAGAGTGATATAAATGAGATCCTGTAATAGCCTGCCTTCCCCACCTTTAGGGCCTTTTCATTGTCTTCTAGAAAGTTTTTCCCTCTGAACAAATGAACATTATTTTTTCCATATAGGTAATTACCCACAGCACAGAAAGAATGAGGCAGACATAAAACAATCTGCGTTAGAGCAAAAGTACCTCAAGGTACTTTAAGATGGGGTGGAGGAGCAGAAGGGAGAGAAGAGAGAGGGAGAGGGCACAAATGTAAACCCTGAATGGTAAGAGAATAGTTTTTAAAAAGTTAGAGTACAAAGCAATCAATTTTAATGTTCTCCTACTAACAAAGGGAACATTTTACTGAATGGCAAGCTACTTTTTGGGATAATAGTTAGTGAACCCTTTTGAATAGGCTTAGAAACAGAAAGCACATAAAATGGAATTAAAAATTACATCATTTATTGTTACAGAGAAGGAAAAGATTTTATGCCCAGGAAGGAAAAAAAAAAATCAGCCTGACCAACAGTACTGTAGAATACTGTGATCCAGGACTTGGCAAACTTAAACGAATGGTTGTGGTTGGGTTTCAAGAAAACTTTATTTACAAGAATAGATGGTGGACCAGGTTGACCCACAGGTCATGGTTGGTTGGCCTCTGCTCCAATGCATCCATTCTCCACACTGTGACCAATGGATCTCCTGAGAAGTCAGTTTGTATCCGTTTTTTTTTTTTTTTCCTAAACATCTTCCCTAGCTCCACCTCTGATTGCAGGATGAAATTCAGACTTTGTAGCAGACTTTCAAAGCCCTTCAACCTGAGTCTCCAGTAAACATGGATAGCCCTGGCCCTGCTTGTCCCCAGTCAGCCAGGCTGTTCTTGCCCCAGTTGGTGTATTAGTTTTAGGCATACACTTTCCCCTGACAGAAATGCACTGCCAAGCTTCTCAACTTGGTCAAGAACCGATCATCTTTTCAGGGTGGCTCAAATGCCACATCTGCTGGGAAGCCTTCCCAGCACCTCTCTTCCATTACCGTCCCCAGCAAACTTTGTCATGCCTTTGTGTGTCCTATGGTCAATGATGAGCAGGTGTGCTGCGCAGCTTGACACTCCTCCCTGCCCCAAATCCCAATGTGGAGCGTTTGTCGATTTCTGTTGTGTAAATATTACCGCCGCGTGAAGTCACGAAGTGGGGCTGGGAAGAGAGGCGCAGTGGTACCATCCCACAGTGTGGCTGTGCCACACAGAAACAGATTTAAATCATCTCAAGAGCACAGAAAGGAAGAAAATGTAACGAAATAATTAGGAAATGCTGAGTATTTATTACCTTTGTTTTTAATATAACTTATTCAACTGTAGGCTTATGTAATTTAATTTTTAATAATGGCTGTGCTTAATCACTGGCTCACAGAATTCCTGAAAAAGTAAAAATCAGTTCTAGTGAAGCTGGTACTATGCAGCAAACCACTGTGTAGTACTTTGTTTATATCAGAAGTTTAGGCCTTACAGCATCTTATTTCCTTGATTCTAATACCCGCATGCCTTTCAAGCCTTTTAACGTGTCTGAAGTGACGTGTCTTACACCACACCATGTGCAAACGTGGTTGCTATTCCTGCCTATTTACCTGGACAGCCACAGCCCTCCATGTTTCAGGCAGCAGGACTATTAAAGGCCATTTGGGGAAGGAATATGAGTCCTTGTTTCTACTTGAAAATTTTCTGTTGGCACTTTCTGATAAGATCAAGAAAGCACCGGCACTGAAATTGTTTGGAAGACAGTGGCCTGGGAGGGGGTCCTGCACAGCTGAGCGAAGCCCTCTGTTAGGAAACGCTGTGTCACCAGCCCTTCGGGGAGCCGGTTCTGTGGAAGAACACAGATGTGCTGGAAAGTTACTCCGAGGGGTTGGACCCTCGATGTGCAAGTGTTTTAGGAATTCCTTAACCTTCTTGTATGAACAAGAGTGATATTTGACAAATGAGTCTAAAAGAGTTCATTTGATAAATACAAAATAATTCTAAGTGATTAGAAAGCATTATGGTATGGTTTAATTGGCAGTGTTTTTACTTATTCAGTGGTACATAAAATAAAATAATGGTTTCAGTGTCAACAAAATTCTGTTTTGTTCTTAACATATCTGATTCCCAAGCCAGATTGTGAGATCCTTGAGGGCAGAGGCAGGGTCCAGTTCATCTTTGTTTTCCCAGGGTCTAGCAAAATGCTTTCATGCTTAATAAACGTTTACATCCTTCTTTCAATAAACAAAGGTAGACTCCAGCAGCACTGGTCAACCCGGCTCTCCATAACTGCTTAGAGTGCCTCAAACTACCTTGACCTTTGATTTAGTTCAGCCAGTCCAAAAGCAAAAACACCCGAGCCAAGCCATTTCATGTAAATTAGTGTTTTTTTTTTTTTTTTAATTATTAAGAGTTTTTTAAATGAGTACAAGGAACTGGTTTGCAAATCCCAAACTAACCGCAGACTAAATTCCAAGACAAAATCCAAATAATAAAGTGAATAACAAAAACAATAAGAGCAGCAACTATTAACTAGCTGCTACATGCCAAGCACTGAGAGTAGCTGCTCTCGGTTCACGCATTCCTTTATTTAATACTCAGAACCACCTTGTGATTTAGGTACTATGATCTTCATTTTAGAAATGAATAACCCGAGGAAACCCAGTAAGTGACAGGGTAAAAGTCAGATGCAGATCTGTCTCTCTCAAATCCGGCATCTTAACCATTATGATTTATTACATTTCGTTACCAAGGCCAATGAATAATTGCGACTAGAGACGCCTCTGGCTGACCTTCTGTTCAGAGCATCCATTTCCCTTATGTGCATCTAGTTGGGAAACTCAGTGAATTTTGACACTCTTTCTGATGAGCACAGGCTGAGGGGAAAAAACATGACATGAATCAGTCTTAAAAGGTTTGTTATTAAGATCCTGTTAAAACCTTAATGAAGCACTCTAGGGAATTATATGTCAAAAAACCCCAAAACAAACAAAAAGGACCAGTGGTCTAAAGCCAAACCTCGCTAAAAGCTCTGCACCACGTTGCCAGAGGAGATGCAACTGGCACTGCTGCGGGGAGGTGTTGGTGAGACCAGGGGAGAGGGTGAGCCCTGGATTAAGCCACCCACCAACTGACTTCTTCTCAGGTTTTCTTCAGGACACCATGTATCAAGCCTCTAATTCCCCTTTCCTATGTGTGGTTAGCAGCTCTGTAAAGTCGGGGGGAAGGGGCGGCTCTCTCCTCTGTAGTAACATAAACTCATTTGTTCTGCAGGGCCCACGTGCACCGAGGCGTCAGTGATTCCTTCTTCTCTGTGCTCCTGTACTGATCAATTCAGCACATTTCTAGGTAGTCCACTGTCTGACGGCTGTTTCACACTCTTGAACCTGTCTGCTGCTCTGCAACAAGCAAGGGGCTCTGTGAGTTTCATGGAGCCCCTTGTAATTTGCATATTGTTTATATTGTTGGCATTGTTGATTGCCCATTTCTTTCCACCCCTTAGAATAAGACAAAATTCATACATAGCTGCTGTTTCCAAAACTTTGCATGGATATGATAGTCTATCCTTTTTTTTCTACCCACATTTTCCCATTTTATGCCTTAAAGTCCTATGTAAAACCCAAATGTGCCCCCACATTTTCCCCTAAAAGTGGAGATGGAGTACAGCCAGTCTATGCATGTAATAAGTAGTTACTAATTAAATCTTCATTGATCAGTATTCTTCACTCCTGTAGAGAGAGAATTTATAACAGAGTCTAAGAGTAAGGTATCCCGAGTTGGAATAACTTGTGGATGAGTAATGGAACCACTGTTTACCAGCTTTGTGTCTTAGGCAAGTTACCTTCGCTATGCCTCAGTTTCCCCTTATGAAAAAAGTCAATCACAATACTCACTTGATGAGTTGTGAAGATTACATGAGAGACTGTGTGTATGCTTGACGCACAGCAGTGCTCAATAAATGGACCTGTTCGTGACTGTGATTGCTTCATTGCATCTGCTTTACAGCCAGGCCTGTGTTAAAGCTTAAGATACAGTCCATCTGCATGGCTTTTAAATCAATAACCTGTGGCTTCTAATGCTATTCATGTGCTGATATGTGCTTCTGTTTGCTTTTCAGAGACTGAAGATCAGCTAGAGCATCCCTTCATGACCTTGTTAGATTACAAAAATCATGAAGAACTGACCCTTGTAAGTGCGCCCGTGGGTCTTCACTGCTAGCTTTCTAACTCAGCCTCCTACTTGCAACTTCAGAGCAACACAGCTCAGGGCTGTTTCCTCTTCTACAGAATCGGCCTTCCCATAGGTAAAGGTCACTCAGCTCTTACCCCAGAGGTTGATTTTCTTCAGGATAGGGTCTCTGGTCCTTTCACTACTCCCCATAAAAGGGGTTTAGATACCTCGACTTGGGGGGACTTTGCAAAAATATTGTTTCCTGGCTCCAGAGGCAGGTCTAGTAATCTATAGTTTTCTAAAACTTGCTCTTATCTCTTACTACCTGCTAGTTTTTAGGATTAGCCAGATGCATGCATAGTTGATTGAAAGAAGTATTCTTACTTCCTTCTACCTTTCCTCCTCCTCTTTCTCCCTCCCTCCCTCCCTCATTCATTCACTCATTCACTCATTCATTCATTCAGTGTATTCTAAGTGCCAGGCACTGTGCTAGGGCCTGGGGATGTGGTGATGGATAAAACAAGCAGGGTCTCTGCCCTCACTGAGCTGATATTCTAATGGGAAAGATATGAGAATGACCATGCCTGTTTGTGACAAGGGCTGGGAAGAAAATAAGCAGGTGGTAAGATGGAAAGTGACTAAGATGGGATGCGTCCTGGGCATGAAATTCTCTAGTTTGTTCAACATGCATCAGAGAGAGATGGGTGACCAGACACAAACATGTTATTCCAGATATCATCTGGCCAGGTCAGGTCAAGAGGAATAACCATCTCCCAGGATTCAAATTCTGTTTTCTATTAAAGTCATTTTTGGAGTATGTTATCTGTTTGCAAGTGTAATGGCTCAGACTGAGCTAGTGGTCCATTATACTCTAGGCCTTCACTGTATGAAATGGCACTGAGCCTTAACCTTGATCCAGCCTCTAACCCAAGTCAGGGAAATTAGGTTTGGCTTCCTTTTTTCCCCTTTGCCATTTCTGACCTGTCCCAAGATCCTGTAAAACCCTTAGATCCTGCAGATGCTTCACCCAGCAGGCAGATGTTAACTGCCCCTCCCATAAGAAAGACATCTTCATTTTCATTCAAATAACAACAACAAAAGGATGGCACAGATTCTAGAACAGTATCTGTGGCATGGACTAGCAACCTTTTTTCAGGTTTATTAACCCACAAACTCATGGTATTTAGCCATGGAAGTTCAACAAGTGGTAAGTCTACCCAATAACACATCATGTCCACATTTCTTCATGTTTTGCACAAGGATATCATGAGAAAATGTCTTGATTAGGTCAAAGCCTATCACAGTCATGATAGTCCCCTTCCATAGATCAGGGTAACTCTTGCACAAAAGGGAATATGGTTTGGCATGACTGTTTCACAGAGAACCATGCTGGCTCCTGGCATTCACCACTTCTTTTCTAAAGTCTTATATACATTTCATAATTCATTCTAGAATTTTGTTAAGTAGCAACATCAAACTCATTAGTTCATTTCAAGTTACTGAAGAAACTCTACTATAATCTTGAAAGCAATTGGTGGCAGGAAATAAAAGGAGAAAACCTGGATTCCTGAATCCCTCGTTTTATAGTCCTTCTCGGAGAAATCTCTTAGGAGCTTAGTGATAGAGTTTTTTCAATCACATCTGCAAGTTCCTTTGGCACCCTGGAATAATGCAATATATATAGGACTTAAGCTGATTTAAAGTGGCTTTGTGCTCTTTTGTGACCTTATTATCAGTCTTGGGCTTCAATTCCTTTTCAACAATGTCTGCTCTATCTTATTTTATTTTTTGTACTTTGAAATTTCTCATTGGTCGAGATGACAAAAACAGGAGAGGCTGTGATCTTTTGCTTTTTTCCAGCATATTTAAATATTACATAATTTATCCTAAACAGCAAAGCCCACCCCCCTTTTTTAGTCCAAATATACCTAAAAGTAAAACAATATCTATTCTCTAGGCTTCAGCATTTTTTATAAGTGTCAGATTATTCTGAATGTCCTTCCTAACATTATTCTTCCACATTTATTATTTTAAAATATTTCCTCAGAGACTTCCCTACACACCCAAACAGATCTCTTTTTATATATCGCTTTTGTTTAAGGCAATTATTTGTGATATAAATATTTTATACTCTATGGTACAAACTTCATATAGACATAGAACATCTACATCAGGTATTCAGAATCTGATATTATGGGAGCTTCTCTGCTCGGGAATCTCTAACCACAGAATCATACCTATTCTTTCTCTGAAAACAATATTTAAGTCTAGGTTGTGCTTGGCATACCTTCATTCCTTTTTATGATGGTCTCCATAATGACACTGCCATTTTTTAAGTCTTTGCTGAAGCATTTTGAAAAGAAAAAAAAAAAGGCCTGCGTCAGTCAGATATTTAGTCAAATTTAAGTTCTGAGTTATTTTTTTCTAGCTAAGTTTTGGGTTTTCTGAATTGGCATTTCTGACAGAGGGCCAACAGACCTCAAAGCGAAGAAATATGAAGAGAAGTTGCTTCAATAAAGGCAAAGAACAATGTATAAAGCCCATTTTTATCTTCATGGGAGACAAAAAGGGTTTCCAAACACAAAAAAGAAGTCCTTTAAAATTAAATTCACTAGATGAAGGATATGCAAATTACCTGAAGAAGCGGAACCCTATAATGTTCTCAAAATTCTGCAATAGCCTATTTAATTAGTATTTTAATTTATCAGAATAATTCTTTGCACTTGACAATTTATGCAGTATTCCATATAATTAAGCACGTAGCTACAGTGGAATAATTTTGCCTACTCTCTTTATACCCGTTATTTTAACCTGAAAGAATGTGGAGAAGTCTCTTCTGTGATCTAAATTCCAATGGGGACAACTTAATGGCTTTGCTCTATTAGAAAGCACGAGGAGAGGGAACCAGGCTGAGTGCTAAGAGGTAGAGGTTGTCACTGTGCCCGGGGCCCCCTAACCTGAGAGAAACCTGATTCCCTTTTTGGACAGCATCATTTATTTCCCTTAGCAAAGGTCATTGCCTGCTACAGGATGGAGTCAGGTACTGGCAGAGCCAAAGCAACTACTGTTTGGGGGAGTAGAAATCTGCATCTGATATATATTTCCCACATAAAAAATTAAAAACTTATCCCTGTAGAGAACCTTCTGTTCATGAGGTCCCTATATAATGTAGGGGGGATAGCCTCAGGCTGTAGCCTGGAAGAATAACTTTTTGGGGGCAAATCATTTTGCACTTGGCTCTTTTCCAACGTTTTACTTATGTGATATGAGTGTTAGCCTGGAGGCTGGGCTTGGACATACCCCATCAAGAGAACACCCCTTATCTTTCCCAATCTTGGGTCAAACGTGCTGTTCATTGGCAAACAAGATGACTTGGAAGGCAGAAGAGAGAACAGAAATTCTCTGGGTATTTGGCTAATTGCATTTGAACAGTCAGAACTTAATTTTTTTTTTTTTTAAGGAGGTAGCAGGGATTGAACCCTGGACCTCGTACATGGGAAGCAGGTGCTCAACCACTGAGCTACACCGATTCCCCTCAATGCTTACATTTTAATCCCACTGCAGCACAAATCACCCAGAATCCCCTGTGCTGGGCCCCACATCTCGTCAGCCCTGCTGAGGAGCTCTGGAACCTGAGTGACAGCTTATCCTTCCATAAATTCTCTGGGGTAAAAGGACAAAGAACATAAAGCAGCAGTCTGTGATTGCTGTGACAAGCAATCTACATTCCCCGCTCCCCGCCCCACATCTGAGCTGATTCCACACTTGATATAGTTTGGGATTTTAAATATGAAACAAAACAAAATTCAGGTGACCTTGAAAAGATCATGACTCCCACCTTAAAATGGGATGAGCCTGAGCACCATGTGGATGGGGATAGAGTTGACAAATGTTTGAGAACACAGGCTCAGAGACAAGTGGGTTAATATCTCAACTCTGCCACTGTAGCTGTGTTACCTCTGGCAAATTATTTCATCTATCCAGACTTCAGTTTCTTCATCTGTGAAATGGGGTAATCATAAGGCTGGAATGAGATGACACTTCTTACTTAGTACAAATTGCACAGTCAGTCCTCATCTTAGCTTGTCAGCAGCATTGGACATCTGACAGTCAACTCCCTTTTCCTTGAAACACTTGTTTTACTTGGGCTTCCTGAACCCTACTGTTTTTTGGTTTCCTTCTTCTTCACTTGCCATTCTTTCTCAGTCACTTCACCTCTAAATGTTGGAGGGTGGAGGGCCCAAGTCTTAGACCTCTCTTTTCTATCTGCATTCACTCCCAGGTGATTAGAGCTAGAGATTTAAATAGCATCCATATGCTGATTACTGCTTTTTTGTTTCCCTATCTCAGTTCTTTCCCCTGAACTCTTGACTAGTATTTCCAGCTTTCTACTTGACATCTCCACTTGGATGTTTAATAGCATCTCAAATTTACATGTCCCAAACCTGTTTCTTCCTGGTCTCCTGGAAGAAATACACAATTCAGGAATAATGTATGTCTTAAATTTATTACTCATCAAATGCTGCCAGCCTATCAACAGAAAACTCAAACATGCATGATAATAATTCAATTCAGTTGTTTTTTATTTTGGCTGATTTTCAGACCAAAGCTATAGGTTTATATATGTTTAAACAATTGTTTTCATTAGGAAAAAATATTTTTCAAAATATAAATCCCTCTGATGTTAGGTCTGGGCCTGATTACCAGCACAGCCGCCAGAATAACCCTTTAAAAATGTAGTCAGATCATGCATCCTTAGCTCAAAGCCCTTCAGGGAGTTCCCATTTCCCTCAGGGTCAAGTCTAAAGTCCTTACTCACCCACAAGGGCCTGCACAATCTGACCCTCCACCACCTTTTTGCATCACCTCTACCACTGCTCCTTGCCACCCTGGCTCCTGCCACTCTGGCTCCTTGCTCTTCCTTGGCCACTCCAGGTACTCTGCCATCTCAGGGCCTTTGCACTTGCTGTTTGCTCCCATTGCCTGGAATCCTCTTCCCTCAGCTATCTGCACAACCTCCCACCTCCTCCCCATCTCCATTGAAAAGGCACCACCCAAGAGACAACAGCACCATGGTCCTATACTGCCTATCTGCTTTATCCTACTTTATTCTCTCCATAGCATTTATCACCATCGGACGCAATGCACACTTACGTTTTATTATTTATCTCCCTCACTAGCATGTAAACTCTACAAGGCAGGGGATTTGTTTTGTTTAGTACTATCACCTGAATGTGCTTATGATAGAACCTAGCACATAGGGTTCTCAATAAATATTTGTTAAGGGAATAGATAAGTGACCTGCAGAATGACTGAATAAATTTATTCCTTAGCAGTAGTGGTTTATCATCATTATTACTATTATTAATATATTACTATTATTGTTGTTATTACTTAGAGTAGTAGTAGTCAAGGTGGTGGCTTTTTTCTATGCCCTCAACACCCACAATTCCAGTTTTCTAATCAAAATGGCAATCGATAAAAGATAACTGAAGATACTCTATTAGGATTCCCATAAATTCTCTTCTAATGGAGGCTGCCACTCAACGAGTTTTGGTTCAAAATCACATCTAAATACAAATACACTCCCATGCACAGCTAGATCAGGTTTCACATTTCCCCCACGACTGCTGCAGAACCTAATTGTTTGTATGCAGTGCAAACCAATGCCTATTTGACAGTGTCAAAACACACCGGAAAGATTGCATGCAGCAGGGTACTTGTTTATAGTACTTTTGATTTGCCCAGCACTCAGGGCACATTTCCGCAATGTGTTGTAATCCACTGCACTGTAACGACACAAAACACAAGGAAATGTTTTGATGTTAATCACTTTACGTCAAGTCATCTGAAAGTAGCATGTTGCCACAACGTTTGGATATTTAATTTTGCTAACTGTCAGAAAGAATCAAAATAACCCTGGAACATAACTGCTTTCCTGATATTATGTTCCCAAACCAGAGATACCATTTAAAACTTAATTCTAAGAGAGGGAAAAGAGAAGGGGGGAGGGTGCTCCCCTGTACCTTCATTGGCTGGAAATGGATTATTCACTAACATTCTCCTGGAAGGAAATGAGCTCTTTTTTTTTTTTTCTTTTATTCTATGTGGTTTGATGACTGACTACCAAAAAGGGAGACAATTGTCAGTGGCAATACACAGGCTTCTACAAAGAATCATCTGTATATTGAGAAGCATCTGTATATTAAACTGTTTATCTTCACACTGATTTCCAAGTTTGAAGAGATGCCACTTTAGATATTTAAAACACTGCAACAATGCACATTTCTACATGTAACATACCAAGTTTCAATAGCCTTAGAAAGAATTAGCATAGATGAGATAAAATAAATGCGTACTTGTTTACATTTGTATACTATGCATGGTTTTTATTAAATATATATGTCACAGGTTCCTGGAGAGGATGTCCCTTACCAAATCATAAATCTCCTGATGACTTTCTCTTGCCAGTCAGAAGTGTTTATTTTTTGGTAAGTTTGTATTTCAAAAATATCAATACTTTATATTATTTTTGATTAAATATTAGGAAGATAGCAAAGAATAGTTATAAAATATGTGTTGGTTATAAAGTATAATAAGACAACAAACATCCATGGTGCCCATTACTCTGAAATAAAATAAAACATTAAAATGACATTTGATTCTCTCTGTAAGCCCCTTCCTGATTCCATCTCTTTTCCTCTTTTTTTTTTTCTTTAAAGATTTATTTATTTTATTTATTTATCCCCCCCTTGCTGCTCGTGTTGCTGTGTCCATTCGCTGCCTGTCTTCTCGGCGTCTGCTTATCTCCCCCTTGCTGTGAGGTCTTGCCGCATCAGCCCACGGTGAGCCGGCCTGCCCTCACAAGGAGGCGCCGGGAAGCGAACCTGGGGCCTCTCATATGGTAAACGGGTGCTCTATCCATTGCGCCACACCCGCTTCCTGCCCTGAGGTTGCTGCATCAGCCCACCGCACCGCTCAGGCCGGCGTGCCCTCACAAGGAGGCCTCGGGACGCGAACCCGGGCCTCCCATATGGTAAACAGGGGCTCTATCCACTGAGCCACACCCGCTTTCCATCTCTTTTCCTCTCTATCAGACACACCAACTTTCCTGAATTGTGAATTGATCATTTCTTTGCTTTTCTGTAGATATTTTCACATAGATGGATATCTTTAAACAATATATTGTTTGGCTTTAATGGTTTTGAACTTGATGAAATAATAGCATATGCTATTATTTTCACATACTTCTGTGACTTGCTTCTTTTGCTTAACCTAATGTTTCTGAGAAGCACTCTTGATTCTGCCTCTAGCTGGGGTCCCTATGTTTTCATTGCTGTATGCTTATATTATATAAATACTGCACAGCAGGATTTATTTTTCCATTAATTGTCCAATCCAATGGACATCATAGTTTTTCCCCTCCATATCTCAGAGAGTGATGCCAGGAACATTTTTGTACCTGTCTCCATGCACATGCAGAGAACCTTCTCTGGGGTATATATCCAACAATGGAATTGCTGGGTCATAGGGGACATCCCAATGGGATTATACCAATTCACACTCCTGTCATCAGTGTTTAAGTTTTTCTATTGTTCCATATCCTAGCCAAAATTTTTTGAGAATTTTGTCCAACAAACATTTTTGCCAATTTGGTAGATATAAAATTGTATCTCACTGTGCTTTTAATTTGCATTTCTTTGATTAGTAATCATGTTGAGCATTTTCTTGCATGCTTATTAATCTTTCATTTTTTCCCTCTTATATAAACACTTTTTATTTTTGCCCATTTTTCCATTGGGTTATTATTTTTTTATTGCTTTGTAGGGGTTCCTTATATATTCTGCACACTAATACTTTGTCAGCTATGTGGGTTGCTAATTCTTATCCCAGCTTGTGGTTTGGCTTTTGAAAGTTCTTAATTTTAATATAGTCAAATACATCATTTTCCCTAAGGTTTGCAGTTTTGGCATATTATTGTTAATGAAATAAAAAATAAACATAAAATAGGATTTTTAAAAAAGCATTTTTTTTCTCTGAAAAGACTGATGAAATTGAAAAACCTCTCTCCTATTTGATCAAGAATAAAACAGAGATAAGGTAAAAATAAAAATATTGGGAATGAAAAATAGAATGTAAGTATTAATGCTTTGGCATGTAAAAATATAACAAGAAGATATTATTGTATTAGTCAGCCAAAGTGATGGTGATGCAAAATACCAGAAATCTGTTGGCTTTTATAAAGGGTATTTATTTGGGAGTAGAAGCTTACAATCACAAGGCCCTAAAGAGTCCAACTCAAAGTTACTTCCTCACCCAAAGTCTGTTGCCACGTGTTGAAACAAGATGGCAGGTGATGTCTGCGAGGGTTCAGCCTTCCTTCTTCCCTGTTAAGGCTCCATGGGTCTAGCTTCTTCTGATCTCAACTGTAGGCTGGCATAAGGCTCATCTCTATTCCCAGGGCTCATTTCTTTTTGGGCTCAGCTGCTCTGCTCTCTTCACAATGCCAGCTATAAACTATCAGGTGAACGGCTCTGCTCTTTCCCTGGGGCTCCAGCATCAAAACTAATTCTCTGTGTTCTCCTCTGTGTGTTTACTTTCATGTGTGAGTCTGTTTTATCCCCACCAAGGGGGTGGTGACTCAACCCTGCATGCCCTAATGATGTGGTCAAATAAAAGCCCTAATCTTGATTTAATAAAGTAAAAATGAAATCTCTGAATCTAATACAATCTAATATGCCCAGAGGAACCAGTTTACAAACACAATCCAATATCTATTTTTGGAATTCATAAACAATACCAAACTGCTACAATTATGAACAACTTACTGCTATATATTTGAAAATTTATATAAAATTATCAAAACTGAAGAAATAGAAAACTTTAATGGTCCAATAACCAATGAAGAAATTTCATTAGTAGTTAGAATGTCTCTCCTCAAAGAAAATACCAGACACATATTTTATAAGTATTTCCACACATTCAGATAAATCCACTCTTACACAAAACACCTCAGACTACTCAACTCATGAGATTAGTATAACCTTGATACCAAAACTCTATACTTACAGTCCAAAGAAGGGAAATTAGAGATGAATTTCCCTCAAAAACATAGATGAAAAAAACTAAGCCAAATACTAGCAAATTATATCCAACAATTAATTTTTTTAAAAATCATGAACAAGTTAAGTTCTAACACGAGAGTTAATTAATGCAATCTACTACATTCATAGATTAAGAGATAAAATCACTTATCTCAATAAATATAGATAAAAACATTTGCTAAAATTTAACATTCATTCATAATAAAATGCTTAGTAAAGAAGGACTTTTGTTTTTAACTTCATAAAAAAACCAAAGTTGTTTCTTTACAGGCAATTTTCTTTTTACAGGCAATCTTATTATTTACTCAGAAAACACAAAAGAATATCCAGATAAATTAATAGAATTAGATAGTTGAAGAGGGTTGCTATATATGAAATCATATGCAAAAATCAATTGCACTTCTATACTTAGGAAAAAAAAGTTAGAAAATGCACTTATAATATGATAGTCATTTACAATAGCATCAGAAAGTAATTACTATCTTTATATGAATGTTACAAGTTCTTCCATTATCGCATAATAACACCTAAAATAACAATAAATCTACAATGGTCCTCGGTTACCCTCCCTGACTTATGTTTGTTCATTACTCAATCTTGAGGAATTTGGGATGATGTCTGCTCTGACTGCTTCAGATTGAGAGGCGGCTTAGATATTAAGGGGCAGATGGAACTGTTTTGCTTGCAGTTGTAGATTCTGGTTTTTGGGGTGGGGTGGGGTGGGGTGGTGGTGTGTTCCCATCATCATCATTTTGTTAGTTGCCCTGGGATAGTCTGAAGAACTGGAGAGTAGGTTTTGGCCACAACTCTGCTGGGATTCAGGGGTGTATTATTTTAATTTAAGATTTTTAAGATATTTCTAATTTTTTACGCATGCAGGAGTTAACTGGTCAATGTAAATTTATCTAATGGCTAATAATGTTGAATATCTTTTCACATGCTTATTGACCATTTATACATCTTCCCTGAAGAACTGTCTATCGAAAACTTTCGCTCTTTTCATAAAAATTCAGTTGTCTTTGTTGTGATGTTGCAGGATTTCCTTATATGTCCTTGACATCAAGCCCTTATTACATATATGAATTGGATTTACTTCTTTTTCCATTCTGTAGATTTTCTTTTTCCTTTCTTCATGAAATCTTTATTTATTTATTTATTTATTTATTTTTAAAGATTTATTTATTTATCCCCCCCTTGCTGCTTGTGTTTGCTGTGTCCATTTGCTGTGTGTTTTTTCTGTGTCTGCTTATCTCCCCCTTGCTGCGAGGTCTTGCTGCATTAGCCCACGGCGCCGTGCGGGCTGGCCTGCCCTCACAAGGAGGCCCCGGGAAGTGAACTTGGGGCCTCCCATATGGTAAACGGGAGCTCTATCGATTGAGCCACACCCGCTTCCCATGAAATCTCTAGATGTACAAATTTTTAGTTTGATGAATTTGAATTTATCTGTTGTTTCTTTTGTTGCCTGTGCTTTTAGTATCCTATCTAAGAATCCATCACCAGATCCAAGGTCATGAAGTTTTGCTGAAATGTTTTCTTCTAAGCGCTTTATAGTTTTAGCATTTATATTTATGTCCCTGATCCAAGTTGAATTTTTGTAAATGGTGTGAGGAAGAGACCAATTTCATTATTTTAAAAGTGGAAATCCACTTTTCCTCATACCATTTAATTACGATAATGTCTTCCCCATTGCATATTTTTAACACCCGTCTCAAAAACCAGTAGTTCAATAGATATGTGTGTTATTTTTGGATACTCGATTCTGTATGGCTATCCTTAGATCATTTCTAATTGTATTTGAATACTCTAGGTTTGTGGTTTGAAATCACAGAGCACGGGTCCTTCTATTCGGTTCTTTTTTTTTTTTTTTAAACTTTATTTTTAAAGAAGTTTTAGATTATAGAAAAGCTACATCAAAAATATAGGGGATTCCCATATACCCCAACCCTTCCCCCTCTCACATTTTTCTCTATTAATAATTTCTTTCATTAGTATGGTATATTTGTTACAATTGATGAACAAATATGTAATGGCATTTTAATCTGGGAGCATGGTTTAGAAATATCAGTTCTTTATGATTTATTCAAATTTCCCTCAAGACTTACTATATATCCATTTTCATAGATGATGTATGTATGCTTGAAAAGAATATGCATTCTTGATTAGGTGCATTATTCTGTATCTGTTTATTGGATTTAAGCTTAATACTCATGCTGTCAAAATCTTCTGTGCCCTTACTGATTTTTTGTTTGCTTATTTCTTAATTACTGTAAGATGTGTTAAAAATCTCTGACTACGATGGTGAATTTGTCTATTTTGCCTCATAGCTCTGTTAGTTTCTGTTTATATATATTGAGTCTGTTATCAGGCATAGATGTATGGAGTGGTTATATTCTTCTATCATTACCTAGTAATCCTCTTTTTCTCTGACACTGTTTTTGCCCATGAAGTCTATTTAATCGACTTTTAATATAGTCACATCAAATTTCTTTTGGTTAGTATTTGCTTCTGGTTAAAGTATCTTTTATTCCATGATGTATCTTTTTGTGTACTTTTTTCTTCTCTATGCTTCTTATAAACAACATAGATATATGTTTTTGTCTGTTTTATTTTAGAATCAATCAATCTATCTATCTATCTATCTATCTATCTATCTATCTATATCTATCTTTATTTATCCCCTCCTCCTCCAGATGGTTCTCCCGTCTGTCTGCTCATTGTTTGCTCACCTTCTCCAGGAAGCACTGGGAACCGAAACCAGGACCTCCCACACGGGAGATGAGTGCCCAATGGCCTGAGCCACATCTGCTCCCCACAGGCTGCAGTTTCTGCTGGCTTGTGGCATCTGCTCATTTAGACATCTGATCATTGCGGTGGGGTGCAGTGTCTAGCTCATTGCAGCGGGTGCGGGTGTCTAGCTTGTTGTGGCAGGTGCGGCATCTAGCTTGTTGCGGTGGGTGCAGCGTCTGTTTGTCTTCTTTAGGAGGCATGGGGACCCGAACCTGGGACCTATCGTGTGGTAGGCAGGTGCCCAACTGGTTGAGCCACATCCGCTTCCCTATCTGTTTTTAATTGGAGCATTTGCTCATGTACATTCATTATGATTTCTGACATATTTGATTTATTTCTAGAATCCCATGTTGTCTTCATGTTTGAAAGTTATACTTTTTTAGTGGTTACCCAGTTATTTTAATATTAACATTTAAAAACTTTCATATTAATAAATATCTACACTTTTTTCCAGAGTACTGACAGAAACAAAGAAACCCCAGCAATCTTCTGAGATGCCTCCACCCTATCCAAATTTCAATGTTATAGAAGAAAATAAAATTTTAATGCAGATTTGAATAAAACCTAATGGGAAGCTAAATTTAAAGTGCATAAAATACTCAATAGTCTAACTATTTTATATTATAGTAATTACAAATAAACGTGTATATAAGATAGATTATTGAATGTGTTGTGTAATTTTCTGTAGGAGCTCTTGTTTGGATTGTGACATACAAATGATAATCATACCTTATCTTTGCATGGTGCCTTGAGTATGGACATTGATTTCCCCTTTGTCCACAATCTGTCATTTGCTTCCAATGCCTCCAGGGAGAAATGCTGAATCTGAGGACCACACCCTAAATAGTCTCAGGCCCCTTAGAAGCATTCAGTTACTTGTTGTTATTATTCCCAGTTAATAGACATGTTTATTTAAGCCTCTAGAGGCTGGCATCTGCCCAATGCTACACAGTTCATAAATGGTGATTGCAGAAGTTAAAGTCAGGTCTTCTGAGCTTAAGGCCATTTATCAGTTAACTCTACCATGGATTATGAAGAATTGAGTGTTTTTACTTGACAGACTTCTCCCCTTTAATTATTTTTTTATTCATAAAACAGGGATGTGAGGACAGGTCTAGAAGCAGATGTTGGAGGGGCATAAAAGAAGCATCATTAGAGCTGTCACATTTTACATTCTGAGAGGTGCTATGGTACTTCATCTACAGAACACTCAACTTCGCACTCTGACAGTTTGCACTACAAAAGCCTTTTTCTGATATCACAGGAACAGCTTCTAGAGGACTCTTAGGAGACCCATTCATGCTAATGTACTTCTGACTTTCTCCTGCTAAAGATTCCTGTTAAAGGAGTAACTACGAATTCTATCACTCACTAACAAGACAACTGCAGCTGTAGAAGCTTCTTGCCTAACTTTCTTTGCCATTGCAAACTTGATTTTCAATATTATTTTTTAAATGTTCTGTATAAAGTGAAGGCACCGAATATATCCTAGCTTCAAATGCAAATTTACACATTGAAGCGGAGAATCTGAAAGGCATTTTCTCTTTCTAAACTGAAAGGTCAATTTGTCAAACCCCGCTCCTCAGGTTACCAAGGAAGGTTCTTTAGCCCTTGTTTTCCAGCCATAACTGGGTAAATAAATGAGACTTTTATCTGCTGGGTCTCCTGTGGAATCTCCAGTGAACTGCCAGGGCCTCAGTGAAAATGGAGCTTAGCTGCACAGTAATAATAATGACAGGCTGGTAAAAGCTAATGTCAGCTTCAATTTTCTAGTCATATTTCAAATTATTTTAATTAGATATTGTTTCAATCTCACTTACATTAATTTAATATCTGATATCAACATTTCAGTTTTCAATTTGTTCAAATGATTTTTTTTCCAAGTCTGCCTTGTTGCCTGGAGTAATTTAAAATACAATGTTTATCTTTAGCAATTTTCAATGCATGAGTCCTGAGCAAACTGCTATGTTCAATAAAAGTGACAGGAGAAGGCTGGAACCAAGGTCCTGCTTGGTGCTTAGGAAAAATGGGAATTTGTCTTCCTATCATTTATCTCTGAACATTAAAGTAAGCAGGTAGAGCAAGGGCTAGGAGTTCATAATAATAAGATTTTCCACCAATTTCACTATGTAATTGGCTTTCCAAACACAAATTTCAGGGAAATCTGACTAAGGTCTCTTGTATTGACAGGCCGTCTGAAATAATGGCCACACTTTCTCAACAACACATTTTCTAACAATTTTCAGCCATAAGTATTGGAACCTGTCCCCCAAAGATCCTTCTTCTTATACTCCAGCAAATAGTTTTAGTATTCATGCTTTCCTATACTCTGTCTGTTTGAGAAGTTAGCACATTCTCTGATCAAGACAAAACTCTATAAAGGCAAACAAGAAGTTAAATTAGGCCTTCATTTCCTCATTTATAAAATGTGGGAGGAATTAGATATTCTTAAGCGTGCCCTTCTAAGACAATAGAATTAGTTTTATTCTTGGCATTAATAATTAGAATATGCAGATCCATACTGTTTCTGAAAAGCTTGGAGAATTTAAAATGGTGAAGATACTCTCCAAATCACTTGAGAAAAATAAAAACCCAAAATAAACATTATCTACATGGCAAAAAAACAAACAAAAAAACTGGTAAAAGAAATAGCAAGGAAGAATAAAAATGGAAAGCATAAAACCAGATGAATTAGAAATACATGTAGTTATGGCAATAAATGTAAATAGGTTAAATTATCCTATTACGATAAACTCATTCATTTAGGACAGGGTTCTTAACTAGGGGTCAGTGAGCTTAAGTTGAAATTCAAAATAACATTATTCTAAAAAAAACAACAAAAAAAACCCACAAAAAAACCCACATTATTTTGTGAGGATGTGTTGGTGTGGGTGTGATATGTTTATTAAATAATACACAGTATACTGTGGACTTAGTAAGGGGTCTGTGATTTTCACCTGACTGGCAAAGGGGTCTGTGGAACAAAAAGGTAAAGAACCCCTGATATAGGACATACTGTTATCTACAAGTGACACATCTAAAACAGAGCAGTTCAGAAAGTTTAAAAATTGGAAGGGTAGGAAAAAAATATCAGGCAAGTATAAACAGAGATAAAGTAAGGGCCATGGTCTTAACTTCAAGACTCTTTACAATTTTTTTAAAAAGTTATTTTCAAAATGGAATAACAAGGGTAATTTTATATTAATGTTTATAAATTCAAAACGAAGGTATAGTATTTATGATGTTAGTTGTGCTGAGAAATAAAATATTAAAATTAATAAAGAATTAATAAAAGTACAGAGTCACCTCTTATAGCTTGACAGACAGAAGACACCAATGACAGCTAACATTTATTGGTCACCATGCTCCAGGAGCTGTGCATGCTAGTTGCCTTCCACGTTTAACCCTCTCAACAATCTTCTACGATAGGTACTTTTAACAGTGCCATTTTGCTGATAAGATACATAGCGTTTACTTGGGTTGAGTAACATACCTAGCACATGACAGAGCCAGATTTGAAACAAGTCTCCTATCATTCAAACCTCTATGGAGGACAGAGAGAGGATCTTCATAATTTAATAAATAAAGAAAATTCAAGAGCAATTGATGAAACTCTATGGTCTGCCAATCAAAATATAACTGATCAGATCCTGCACCCCAAAGAAGGCCTTCATGATTTCCAAATAGTAAAAATCGTACATGTTACATTCACTAATCATAATCTAATAAAATTGGAAATTAATAGCCACAGAAAACAAAACTCTCCAATCACTTGGACATTAAAAAAATACTCTCTTCAATAATTCTTAGGTTAAAGAAGAAATGGGTACCATAATTACAGAAAACATAAGAAATAATGACAATTAGAACTCTATAAATCAAAACTGTGGGAGGTAACCAAAGCATTCATCAAAGAGGAATTTGGAACGCTGAACACTCACTTTCATTTGTACATAAGCAAGAATGAAAATAAAGTAGGCATTCAATTTGAGGAGTCAGAGTTAAATGGTCCAAAAGAGACTTGAGGGAAGGAATATAAATTGAATAATAAAAATAAAAATTAATAAACTATAAAAGAGAAAACAAGATTGATTAAATTGGATTTGATATTAAGGAAAAAATAGACCACCTTTTCTCTAAATTAGACTTCTAGCAAAGTAGGACACTCCAAATCCTAAAATTACCAAAAATTAATCCTCAAAAAGGAAACATAGGCACAGACACACTGGAATTTTAAAAATTATAAGCCAATAATACTGTAATGTATCCATGTACAAAAACTTGGAAGTCTTAAAAAACTAGACTATGAACTAAGAAGATATACATTACTGAAATGGAAAAGAATGAAGAAAGAAATTGGAATAGTATAAAGTATGAAGAAACAGAAAAGATTGTCAAAGAAATCTTCAAGACAAGGATGAGGCCAAGACTGTGACATAGAAAAGTTCTTTCAAAACTTCAAGGAATTAATGATTCCCATATCAGCACCTTACAGACTCACCAGCCCTGTCAGCAGAAAGAAGATCTGAGGAGCCCATGGAAGGGAGGGCAGTCAGGGCCTGGGCTCCACAATCGACAAAGACACCAATTACTTTCTTTGACAGCACAATTAGGGACCCTACATTTTGGAATTAACGCCTTCCACGGGTTGCTGCTTGATTGCCCTGCCTTCTCTCCCCTTCCCTTTAAACACATAGTTCTAGCCAGAATACAGATGCTGAAATTCTGAAGTTTCCAAAACCACTTGAGCAAAATATCTCCTTTATCACTACATTTATAAGTAAGTGAAAAGTTGAGAGTCAGTTGCTTTTATTTGAAAGTACAGAGGTCTCTGGATGAATGTTCAAATGCTTTCAGAACTTTAGGTAAAGGGCATCCTATGTGTGCAAATATTATTGCTGCAGAGGAATAGTCAGAAGAATTTTGAAGAGAGATTATTATTTTCTAACTCAATTTTGACTAGTCTGTGGGTAACATCTCAATATCAGATTTTTAATTTTTATAACCTAGGAGATCCGGGTAAAGGAAGAGAGAGGAAATGCAGAAGGGCATAGCTCTGCCTCTTCATGTGCCCTGGGGCCCTTGCACTACATCTTGTCACACAGAATAAGCAAAGAATACTGAAATCTGGATCACAGTCCTGCATTACTAGAGATAAACTGTGATTTGTTTAATCAACTATGCAAAATTGGAATTATATTGAAAATTATGGATGGAACAAATTCAAAAACTTGCACCCACTGTTAAGTACTGATTTAAACAAAATAAACATTCTCTTCAGTTGAACATAAACCAGCAAGTATAATTTTGATTCAATAGCTTTCTCAGTATAAGTTCCTTTTGCTAGAAGAGAAAAAGAAACATTCATGCTAAGTTTAGGTTCTTTTCCTTCCAAATCACGTGAGGCAAGCCATCTTTATTATTCATTAGCAAGTACAACGTAATGTCATCATTGCAGCACCACTGAAATCTGTCTGAGTTGGGAAAACATTTTCAATATTTCAACTGACTGCTTCACTAAATCACAAATAACACAGTTAATCCATAAGGTCATTCGCTTACAAAAATCTATTTGCTCTGCTTCAGAGCAAAATGAAAATATATATTACAAATGATGCCACCAGTAACAAGCCTTCCTTGGGACACGCCATCCCTATTGCTTCCTATCACTGGCAGTTAAAAAATTTTTCCCTTTCTTTAATGCCATTTTAATAAGGCCCCCAGAGACTGTTTACTTAGGTAAACATATTTATTTGTATCCAGTATTTAATGTAAAATTTAGCCTAAACTGTGTGTGTTTCAATAAAGGTCTATAAATAAAACATCATTCTGGGTATTTTCCAACACTTTACACAACACAATATTAAAGTGCAGTTCCACTGGGAAATTTTTTCCAACCCCAATTTATAAGAATCAGATAAATAATCAGAAGCCTCTCCTGCAAACCAGAATAGGTGGGATGGGAGCAGCTGGCAATGAGTTGTTGTCATGCCTGTGCCTGAGAAAAGTACAGGTAGGTGTCAGAAGGCAAGGTGAGATTTCTGGGTGAGTCCTTTGTTTGTGGAACCTCCAAGCACAGGCGGCTCTCCTGTGGAGTCCTGGGAAATATTGGACTGCATTTTGAGGTGTGGAGGAAGCTCAGAGTTCGGAAGAGAGAGTTTGTTACATTCAACAACTCTTGAAAAAAATGCAAAGAACGTCATCGACATCTTTCTGCTGGGCCAGTTCTTTAACACTGAGGCCAGGCAACCACCCTCAGAAGATTCTGCTCAAATTGTTTAAGCCAAAGTCATTGAATGACAGACCTGTGAGGTCCTCTCATCCAGTCCTTCACTTGATGGATAAAGAAACAAGGAACTTGGCAAAGCTGCCATTTCTGCAAATGATATTGATAGGTAGAAAGACTGATGCAAAAAGCCAAAGAGATAAAAATTAAAGGGGTAAAGTGAAATTTCTGCCTTTAGGTTAAGAAAAAAATATTTTCATTTAAAAATCAACTGTGGGAGTAAAGGTCATGAGAGATCATGCTTCACGTGGTTCTTTTACAAAAGATAGGGAGATTTTAGTTGAACTTACAGTACGAAATAGTTGCTAAAACATCAATTTCATTCCCAAGCAGAATTAAAGCAACTATATTGTCCTGAATTAGGGAAACAATAGTTTTGTCCTAATGTTTGGTTTGGAGCATATCTGAAATAGAATTTTCTTTTCTGGATGCTACCCTTTAAGAGGCCCCCTGACAAACTAGGAAGGATGGCAGGGAAGGGCCAAGAGGAAATTGAGGGGTCAGAAACCACATCCTAAGAAGCATGGCTAAACAACATGTTCAGAAAGGTAAAGTGAGGCCTAGGAAATGGGGTGAGGAATGGGCAGAGCAGCCTGGGCATCTCAGAAGGCTCACTGGGGAGTCAGGTCCTCAAATAGGCAGTCTCCATACTAGGGACAGGAAGAAGTGGCTCGTGAGGGAAGACTAAGGAAAGAAAGGGTATGTCAGAGAGAATCTTTAAGGATATGGAGAGTGTGTTTAAAAAAAAACTCTCTATATTCCTACTTCCCTCTCCAACTCAGCTCCCCTTAATAGCAAAGCTCTAAAAAGTAGTCAATATTCCAATTTCTCTCCTTTCATTTGCTCTTGAACCCATTGCATTACTATAGCGAAACCCTTCAGTTAATGTTGGTGAAATACCTTACACTTTCTTGAAAAAAAAAATAAAAAACAAAAACAAAACTTTGGGGTCTTTACAGGTGGCTCTCATTGAAACCATATTCATTTTACTTTTATTTACTTAGAAGGAAAAATTTTCTGCTGAAGCAATATAGGAGCAACCACTGAGTTTCAAGGCTGAAGAAGTTCCCTTTGATCAGAAGCTGCTTAGGTTAGCAGAATTCTGGAAAGAACAGAAGTGTCCCCTGTCTCCTGAATTTGGTTGTTCCTCCCGAATTTTGTCCTGACTCTCATCATTTCCATATCCCAAGATGCCCTCCTGCATGCCCTATTCTGGGGAACCTGTTTACCAAGGACTAAAGGATTTGGTCCAGTGTTAGAACTACTTACTGGACAGACAACAGTACCTGTTTCTGCTCCCATGAAAGTGATTTGCATTCTAGAGCACATAAAGAAGATGTAATATAGAATTTATACAGCATATGGAAAGGATGCCTCTATTTTATTCTGGGAATGTGAGGGGTGAGAAGCTGTCTAGGTAAGTGGATTTAATACTTGCAATGACAAATAGGAAGTCACCACCTCTTGCCACTTCAAATTTCACTACCTAGTTTATCCCGCTTTGCATAATTAACTTACACTTTTCACTATCTTTATCTGATAAAAACATTTCAGTTGGAGTTCAAATACACAAATGCAGCCAGGATGCAGGGCATCTTTAGTTCAGATCTCCTTTTAGTATTTGTTTTAGTTTGCCAAAGGGCTGCTGATTCAAAGTAGAAGAAATGTGTTGGCTTTATAAAGGGAATTTATTTGGGGTAAAAGCTTATAGTTCCAAGGCTGTGAAAAGTCCAACTCAAGGCACGAAAAGTCCAACTTTCACCGAAGTCAGCTGCCAAGTGGTGAAGCAAGATGGCCGCTAATCTCTGCCAAGGTCTCTGCCTTTCTGCAGCTGTAGGCAGACCTGGCATAGGGCTTATCTCTTACTGGGCCTCCTCTCTTAGTCTCAGGGACTTCGTGTTCTTCTCGAGTACAGCTGTAAACTACCAGGCACAGGGCTCGTTTCTCCCTGGGCCTCAGCTCTTTGAGACTCTCAGGCGCTTCTTTCAGTTGTGGGTGAAACCCTTCTCTCACATGGCAGGATCAAACATGGCGGCTTCTTTTCCCTGTGCCTGTGTCTCCCTGTGTCTCCGTTTATATCAGACCCAGCAAAAGGGTGGACACTCAACCTGAGTCAAGCCTCTCTGACGTAGTCCAATTCAAAGGGTTTCACACCCACAGGAATGGATTATTTCAAAACCATGATCTTTCTCTTTTGGGGATTCATAAAATAATCTCAAACTACCAGTTTTTCAGAATCCTAAGTCTAAATGCCTCATTTGCTGTGTACAAATTGTTGCTTTCAGAACAGTCCCTTGTGGGTTCAACTTCCTCTTGGTTCCTGATACCAACCCAGATTAGCCTTGACTCCACTCTCACTACTGCCAAACTCCCTCCACGTTCCTTTTAGTTGGGTACATGTCCTGCTTGTTTATGGGATGTTAGCAGCTGTCTTGGTGGGAGGCAAGTAGAGATCACAAGGAACCAGAGAGTGGTGCTTCTCAAGCTTTAATGTGCATAGGAATTGCCTTGGTATCTTAATAAAATGAGGTTTCTAATTCAGCAGGTCCTGGGTAGGGCCTGGGATTCCGCATTTCTAGCAAGCTCCTAGGTGAAACCAATGCTGCTGGACCTTGGGCCATACTCTGAGTGTTAAGGCCATAGAGAGGTGTTAAAGAGAACTAGCACTTAATTGTCACCTCCTGAAACAATCAGAAAAATTTAAATGATATTGAACAAAGGGAAAAGATCAGAGGAAAACATGGGCTTCTGTTTGAAGCATTTCACACCAAAAAACATAGAGCACTATAATTATGGCATACTAGTGTAGACTTTATTAAGCTCTTGAGTGCATATGCCACTTGAATGGATTTGATTCACATTTTTATATATTACCACTAAATCACAGCCACAATAAGTCAAAGTTGAAAAATCACCTTTTATTGAACATCTAGTATATGTCAGGTATAGGATGAGGAGTTTTCCATACATTATCTCAAATCCTGAATTTATGCAAGATTGTTATTTTTGTGTCCATTTCACAGGGGGAAGAAACTGAGGCATAGAGAGGTGAAGCAACATGGCCAAGGTCCCACTTCACAGCCAGTAAGTGTTGAAGATAGGATCCAAACTCATAACTCATGACTCCAAAGCCTGTAATCTTTCTACTTCATCATGATGCCCTTCATTGTGAGATGTGTGTGAGCCCTCAGGTTGAACCTATATCCATCATACACCCATATACATATCTGTTAGTCTCCCTCTCTAATGTATCATCATCAAGCATCTATCTTCATCTATCTTCATGCATACAGAGCTAGCCTTTAAAAGGCTGAAATTTAAAAAGTGGCTATTTATAAATTTGCAAGACTAGAGACTGCTCTACACTTCATTTATACCCAGACAAATTTTTCCAAAACTTTCCTAGTTTTCCTAAAATATTTTCAGTACTTCCCAGCGGTACACCGGCACTTTCCATAAGGCAAGAACAAACGATCCAAATGCAATGTCATACCTAGAATATTTACACCATCTCTTCCTATTTAGGCCTCTCTAATTTCCAGAAAGGAATTTCATTTGGCTCATTCAGAGAGTGAAAGCTAGTTTCAAATACTTGGAATACGTAGAACCACATTGAGTCAGGCCAGCATTTCCAACTTCTTAGGCCAGTGCGGTAGCCGGGCTGAGGGAGAATGTTCAGAGGGTTGAGACTAAAGTGTGTGGTCGAGGCATGTTTGAAAGTGTTCTCTTTCATAGGTCTTAAAAATATGTCAGAGAGCACCTCCACTATTTGGGATAGGTTTTATAAGTTCTTTGAAAAGACAGGGCATGAACTGAGTGACTTCTTAAGGGCAACTCATAGCCATGACTCAGGGAAATATTTTAGAAATAAATATTAGGTTTTAGTGCTTATTGCTAAGGTGCAGAGAGCAGTCATCTGTACAATAAGGCAAAATAACATCAAACAATCACTAAACGGATTTGCCTCAGCTGGATGGCAAGTCAATCTCAGGCATCCTATTTTCCCCTTTCATCATTTTAGTAATTAGTCTTGTAATTATAATCTCATAGATGAAAATCACCTGTTCTATTATTGAAACTCTTCTCCTCCTCCTCCTCCTCCTCCTTGGAAAATAATCTTGGTTTCAGATCATCACAGATAGAAAACTATGCTTGGCTCTATTCCTCTCAAGTCTCTCCCAATGATGTTAGGTCAGGCCGACTATGAAATCTTAACAAGATTTGAGGTTTGCAGGAGCCCCACTAGCTATGCTTGGTGGGAAATCGGCCGTGATACACTCCTATTCAGAGGAAGGGAAGAGAATCGGCCCACTTTATTTCCTTTTTCTCCTTAAAAAGCATTATCCCTCATGGGCCACATAGCAACTCGCAAATGTGAGGTAATAGGAAACACAGATTTGGAGCAGAATTGACTGGGGCTCAAATCCTGGTCTTCACACATACTAGCTGTATATTCTGGGGGGAAGTTGCCTAAATCTCCATTTTCCACCTGTGAAATGGAGGTAGTACTTAACTTTATAGGGTTGTTAGGAAGATTAAAAGACAAAATATGTATAGTGCACAGAGCAGGGCATATAATAATTGCTCAACAAAAAAACTGAGAGCAAGAAAGATTTTAGAGATCATTTCATCTAATCCCTTTTATAATAGAGAAAAGGGGAGTGGAGGCCTGGGAGGACCCTGCCCATGGTCACGTGGTTTCTGAGTAGCAGCATGGCCCAGAGGCCAGGTGCACTCCAGTACTCTTTTCCCTAAACAAGCTGGTAGCCACATTTATGAATAAATACCCTGCAGCCAGGGTAGTCTCTTGTTTACTGCTCAGCCCTGGGAAGGAAATTCTCTGCCTACAGCTCCTGAAAATAATTTACTGTAGCCTTGCATGAAACCCTGTAGTTTCCATTTGCTATTGGATAAGTGCTGTCTCCATTTGGGCTTGCTACTCGGGCTCCTGGTATCCAGTCACCAGCCCACTACCTGGAAGCAAACCCCCAAAGAAAGAAAATCCCACTGACATTTCTGAAAGCAAAGGACTTGCTTCTGTCATGTAATGCTATTGCATGAGGGTGTGTGTGGTGGGGTGCGGTAGGAGGAGAGGCAAGAGTTTATGAAAATGCAAATGTTTATCTCAAAGCAGGAGTTAAAATTTTCCACTGAGTTCTGCTAGGAAGCCTGTGGGGTTTGTGATTAGGCTGAGCAAACTGGATGAGTTTATTAGTATTTATCCATGTCTTTCATGTGTGAAAAGGCATTCAGCTCACACACCCTTGTGAAGAAGTGAGGTGGCACATCATAATCTCCATTTTGCAGACTGGGAAATGGAGTCAGGGAGAGTCTGTCTTGTGCTTAGTAGGAGCCCAAGAGCTCACTGTGGAACGTCAATAATGACAGGTGACATTTATCAAGCAATTACTTTGAACATGCGCTCTCAGTGCTTAATGTGAATTCACTCTACGTCTCAAGACAATCTTAGAAGGGAGGTGCAGGTAAGGAAACTGAGGCACTTGGAGACCACGTAACTTTCCCAAGATCATAAAGGTAGGAGGTGTGACAGTTTGAGACTATGTTTGTGAATCCCAAAAGAGAGAGATTATGTTTGTAAACTAATCTATTCCTCTGGGTTATATCTTTGATTATATTGGATTCAGTTGAGGGATCCTTGATTAGATTCCTGTTAAGATTATTTTGAGGACTTTCTTTGATTTGACCATGTTCGTAGGGCATGACTCAGGTTGAGTCCCCATCCCCTTTGTGGGTCACATATAAAACGGAAACTCTCTAAAGAAGACACATGGGAAGAGAGAGAGTGCTGTCATTTTTGATCCTAGGGCTTGGGGAGAGATCAGCCATTAGCTGAAAGTTTACAGCTGACCTTGGGAAGAGACCAGAACAGCTGAGAAGGCCCGGAAAGAAATGAGCCCTATGCCAGGAGAGAGAGGAAACCCTGAGAGACAAGCCTTATGCCAGCCTGGGGCTGAGAGAGGAAGCCCAGAGGGAAGGCTGGACCCTCGCAGAGATCAGCAACCATCTTGTGGCAACTGACTTTGGTGACAAAGCAACCTTGAGTTGGACTCTTTAGGGCCTTGTAACTGTAAGTTTTTATGCCAAATAAATACGCTTTATAAAAGCCAACAGATTTCTGGAACTCTGCACAGGCAACCCTTTGGCAGACCGATACAGGTGGAGAAGTCAGTATTTGAAAGCAGGCATTCTGGACCCAAAGCCCACATTCTTCACCATGACAGTGCCATGGACTAACTGCCTTGTTCAGGTTATTATTTAGTAGAGCTGAGCTTCTACCTCCTAGTCCTGTGACACTCACACAACCAACCAGCCAAGACTGGGTACTTCGGGGACATGTGTCAAATGTTCTTGGCAGGGATGGAAAGGGCATGGTTCTTTCTGCCTGAACTTAAGGGACTGAGGTCAAATAGATCAAATGGTAGGCACTAAACACTCTTCTTTTGAATAGCATGAGATGTTGCTGTTCAGGAAAACTCCAACTGTTAACTCAGAGTCACTCTTTCCTATCCCAAATGACTGCCTATCTCAATGTACCTGATTCCCAGGAGACAGGCAAAGCTGCCCAGCAGCACATTCCCAGTGGAGAGGCACCACTGCTAGGGTTTTATGGACCTGTCTTAAATAATCTGAGTTCAAAGGCATATGGCTAATTCTTGGGTGAATTGGGAGTGGGAAGTCCATGTGTACTGACTGCAGAAGAGAGGAAAGAACATGGCTGCAGAAGTTATTCATAGTTCAGAGTCCCTCCCTCCAACCCCAGAGCCCCCAGATTTTAGAGCTAGCTGATACTTTTGAGGTCATCTAACCCAATACCCCTATTTTAGAGTTAAGGAAACTGAGGCCCAGGGACATAACAACTAGGAAAATCCATATCACCTTCCGTTCAGCCAAATGTTTTCCCTTGCATATCCTTCATTCAACACATTTACTGACCCAGTAACACGAGGGCCACGTGCCCACCATCCGTAAAGCACAGGCTCTCTGATCCAATTACCCCCTGTTAACAGAACATCCAGTTCTGTCCTGCTTCCCTGTCTTTGCTTTTACAAATCCTGCCAACTTACTGTGGGAAAACACTGGACTGGAAGTCAGGAGACCCAGCTTCTAATTTCCAATGATCCCCAAGTCACTGGGAAACCTTGGGCGAGTCTCCTGAATGCTTTAGGTCTCACTTTATTCCTCTGTATCGTGAGGGTGTTTGGTGGTTTCCTACTCACATATTACAAGAGCTTACAGAGTCAGGAGCCTGTTAATTTTGACAGGGAAATTGATCATTATCTTTACACCTGAAATGCCCCTTCATTTCCCACATTTGTCCCTTCTAATCCCATCTTCCCTTCAAAGAGCAGGCCACCTCCATCCTAATTAAATTAAATGTATCCATGATACTCTCAGCTCCCTTCGCACTTTGAGTCTCTATTATAAGACTTCGTGTCTTCCCTGTCCCTCTCACCAAACAGTATTCAGGTAACTTGAGGTCCAGGAACTGTTTTGCCATACGAAGATGGAGCTCAATAAATGTTTGTTGAAACACGCAGTGGCAGAGGCAAGCTTCATTGGAATTCCCTTGTAACGAAGAGCTTTTCTCGAATACCTGGTGTTCCAGGGGACAACCTACCCCTTTGGCATGACTATGAATTTGAAGGCAGCCATAACCAACCAATGTCCTGCCTCAAAACTGGGCATCGAGAGAATATACTCAGCATAGTGGATACCAGTCCAGATTGGGGAGCTAGGCTGCCCAAGTCCCAGATCAGAGGCTTGTTAGCTCTGAGCCATGGTAAGTTACTTAACCTGAGTGCCTCCAGCTTCCTTATCGCTAAATGGGGACCCTAATAGTACCAGCCCCATAAGTTGTGGAAAAACCAGTTAAATCATACCTGCAGTGCAAGTCCTGGTCTGCCTCAAGACATTTTTTGCCAGGACCTTCCTGCAGAAAAGGAACAGGAATCCTGTCATGGGGGCATCTGGAGGATTCCAGGGCTACACTGCACTTCCTTGCAAAGGAGAGAATTCCTATGTCATGCCTCTTCATGTTTCATTTGACCACGATTATAAAATATTAATGGCATACAGTGTGTTAAATGATAGCAATTAAAGCTATGGTCTGATTTTATTAATATTTGATCACAAACGAAGCATAATAAAATGTCCCCAGTGTCGTCTCCTTGCATTGCAGAATTCTGTGAGGGGGCGGCTGTGTTCAGTTCTTGTCACACTGCCGCTCTTTGCTGCTCTTTTGTGGATTGGAATCTTTCCCCAGTATGTCTGTGGGCAGATTTATGCCTTGTAAGTCAACCAGTGTTTTTAATCTCTCTCATATGGGAAGGCTTGGAGGTTGTAAAACACTCGCAAAGAGACTGCAGGTGAGAGCCAGCCGGGCTTCCCCCGGGGCTGCAATCTTCTCTCCTCAAGGTGTAAATTGGGGTTGCCTCCATGCTTCCGGCACCAAAATGGCTTTCTCTTCTCCGCTTCTCCGGCTTCCCACTGACACTGCTTGAAACACCCATCACTAGCACTGCTTCTGGTAGGGGCTTCTTTGGGCAAAGTTAGATCAAGGAGCAGACCAGGTAGGCACCTCCCTAGGGTACCACTCTAAAGGAAGGTTAAAATATATTGGGAATGTAGTAAAATGGAGAACTATATTTTACAGGATTACTCATAGGGAAAATCCTATTTTTGATGAAATGAATATTTTACAGGAATTTAAGTTTCTTTTTGGCTGCCCAAAATATCTGAATAGACTCCCAATATTTGGGATTTTTTTTTTTTTTTTGACAAGACATGAACTAACTTACCACTAAAGAAGCTAAGATGCTGACCCAGTAGTTGCTTTCTTACCTCCCCTTGTAGCAACGATGTAGACATGTGATATCAGATGCTCCCCCTAGACTTTGACTGGGAAGCCAGTGATGGAATGAATGGAAAAGTTGTAAAAATCACAGTAGAACCTTCTAACCCCGGATTCCCCAGACGTTGACACTTTATCACCTGCCTTTTATTCTCCCCTCTAAATTCTCTTTATTTATATTTATACTCATATTTTCATTTGATTTTTCTGACCTATTTGAAAGGTGAAGTCATGATGTCCCTTTAGCTCTAAAGCCTTCACTGCATTTCCTGAAAACAAAGATATTCTCCTACATAATCACAGTACAATGATCAAAATCAGAAAATGAGCATCGATATAGGACTAATATCTAATTAATAGAACTATTCAGATTTTTCCAATTCTCTCAATAGGGTTCTTTTTTTTTTTTTTAAAGATTTATTTATTATTTTATTTATTTATCCCCCCCTTGCTGCTTGTGTTTGCTGTGTCCATTAGCTGTGTTTGCTGTGTCCATTTGCTGTGTGTTTTTTCTGTGTCTGCTTATCTCCCCCTTGCTGTGAGGTCTTGCTGCATCAGCCCACCGCGCCGCGCGGGCCAGCCTGCCCTCACAAGGAGGCCCCGGGAAGCGAACCCGGGGCCTCCCATATGGTAAACGGGAGCTCTATCGATTGAGCCACACCCGCTTCCCAATAGGGTTCTTTATGACAAAATGAAAACCCAGATCAGCATTGCATTCAGATGGCATGCCTCTTTAGCATCCTTTAATTTAGATTAATTCCTCAGTCTTTATTTCTTCTTTCATATTATTTTCATTTTCAAAACAGTACAGGTCGGCTATTTCATTCCATGTCTCTCATTTTGGGTTTGTCTGATGTATTATCATGATTGGATTCAGGTTTTGCATTTTTGGCAAGAATATCACAAAAGCTATGTAAGTTACCATCCCATTACTGGAGACAGTAACTTATATCACTTGTTAAGATGGTATCTTCTGGGTTTCTCCATTGTAAAGTTAGGACATTCCCATTGTACCGTATACGTATTTTGTGGAGAGAGCCATCTTATTACTCCTCAGGATTTCATCGACTCGTTTTAGCATATATGGATGATTCCTGGCTGGATCAAATATTATTAAAACCCATTTGCTATAATGGATATCAAATGTAAGCAATTTTAAGTATTAAGAGCAATAGATGGAAAAACAAACAATGATGCTTTTATTCTTAAGAGAGCAATGGGGGAGGAGAGAGAGAAAGGAAATTTGAACAGATGGAAGTCAATTTTATATCAGTTTGTCCTGTCATTATTTATATGTACACCAATATTTGACTGGATGTCACTGGTATGCAGAATTTTTCTCCTACTTAAGGTAAAATTCCCAACCTTTAGTTTTACTTTTCTAAAAAAGAAAGTTGAGCTTACTTTTTATTTCCTACACCTATCTGCCTATACCCTGCCATGTGTCAAGCTTTCTGAAGAATTACTTTGGTCTTGGCCTCTTTACTTGGAAACAGATAAGCAAAACACCCACTGTGCATTGGACTCTTCCCACTTGACTTGCATTTGTAGGACCATTGTATTTTCTTTCAACATTTCAGCTCAAAGCTTCTACTCTGCTGCCTGGTTCAGAAAAGATTTACCATTTGCAGTGCGCTTTCTTTCCAGAAGAACTAATTTTCTACATGCTAGTTCCTTTCAGGCATTCTGCATAGAGCAGGTCTGATGCTGACAGAATTTTTTCATAATGGGTTGATATGAAAATACCTTTTTTTTTTCACCTTCATTTTGAAAAATATTTTTCTGGATATATACCTTGGGTTGTGTTTCCCCCCCTTCTTAGAACTTTAAAAATGCGAAATTGTCTTATGGTCTCTATTTTTCCTGTCAAGGAATGAAATCAGTTGTCATTCATATCATTGCTCTCTGAATATAATGTACCTCTTTTCTCTGGCTGTTAAGATATTCCTGTCTAACTTTGAGGTGTTTTTTTGTTTGTGTTTTTTTTGTTTTTGTTTTTTTGTTTTGGCAATTTGACTATGAAGTTCTTAGATTGGTTCTCTTTGTATTTTTCCTGCTTGGGATTCTCTGAGCTTCTTGGCTATATAAGTTCTTTTCTTTTTTTCCATCAAAAAATCTTATTTTTTTCAAAAAATTTTTGCTGTCACATTCTCTCATCTTTCTCTAGGACTTCAATTATATGTATAGTAGACCACTTGATATTGCCCTACAGGTCACTTAGGCTCTGCATTAAAAAAAATTTTTTTTCTCTGTTCTTCATATTAGATAATTTCTGCTGATTTGTCTTCAAGTTTGCCAATATCTCTTCTGCAGTCTCCAATCTACTAAGTCCATCCAATGAATTTTTCATTTTATTTTTACTTTTCATTTCTAGAATTTCCATGTGGTTCTTTTGTAGAGTCTCCATTTTTCTGCTGAGGATCCCCATGCCTTCACTTCTGATAATCTTTGCCTTTTAAGTTCTTGAAATATTTGTAATATTTTGTTGTAAAGTCTTTGTCTGGTTTGTCTAGATACCTGTTTCTATTGGCTACAATTTTTTAAAATTATAGGCCACATAAGCATGCTTCTTCACATGATTAGTAATTTTTGACTGCCTGCTAGATGGATATTTTGGATGGTACATTTAGGAATCCAGTTATATCTTATTAATTGATTTTAAATTTTAAAAAACTGTCTTATTAATAACTATCTTCATTAGTATCTATTTACTTTCTTGATGATTGTCTAATTACCCTTACAATGTGCATTAACACTATTTTGGAATGTATGTTTTACAATCCAAAAGTGAATCAACCATATCCCTATTTCCAAAGTAAATGCAAACATATTCTCCCTACATTACTTTCTTATCAAAGGTTTCTTATACAGGGATGTTTAATTGTTATTAAATTTTTACCACCACCACTGCTATCACTACCACTACATGAAAGTCTGAATTGATTAGCTAAGTTCTTTTGTCCCACCTAAATGGATTCCAATTGAAAAAAAAAAAAAAAAGACTGAGATCCACTGGGTTAAAGCTCTCTATTATCTTGAGGAGATAAAACATTTGGTACAAGCACTGTTGTCACCATCCACAAGACTTCCCAAACCAGAAACTTACTGGACCATTTCCTTTTCCTTCTCCCCATAAATGTCCATTTAACCACGTTCTATTGGTTCTCCTCCTATTGGCTCACAATTCATCCCAGTCTTTCTCCTACTGAGACTACCTTGCCTACCTGGATTATTGCCACAGACTCTTTTCTGCTCTCCCTAACTGCAATGATTCTCACTTCTAATAAATCTTCTACTCTGAAATCAGAGTGAAGATTCTAAAATGCAAATCTGATCATGTGAAACCCTGTGTAAAATTCTTCAAAGACTTCCTGTTACCTTTAAGAAAGTTCACGTTCCCTAGCCAGGGTCTGCAGTCCTCACAAGACCACCAGGTTCTTCAAGCTCATTCCTGCCATTTTTCCACCACTCTGCTGCACTCCAGCCATGCTCGGCCACAGGAAATTTCTTAGACACTATGCTCCTTCACTCCTGCATCTTTCCACATAATTTATTTCTCAGAATATTTTCTCACCCCTCTGTGTACACTGCACAGCCTCTCTGTGTTTTGGTGTGAGTAAAGGCTTGGAAAGCACTGACTGCATGTTAATCCATAGAGCTAGAATGAAGATGAACAGATTAATATTTACAAAGAAACTGCAGAGTTGCCTGAAAATTCCTTTATATCTGTTGACTATTATTCATTTATCCTCTAACACTCCAGCAATGTGCTCAGCAGCACTATTTACAACCACTGTGATTTGGAAATAATAATTATTTGAAATATTTCCTGTTCTTTTTTTTTTTTTTTTTCTTTGACAATGTCAAGCTAAAATTTAGAAACAGTATGACATATGGGGCTCTCAAATCTGAAGCAAAAGCATGGTGGGTCTATCTAAATATGTTTTTATGTATAATTTGAACCCCAGCTGTTCAAAGTGAAGAGTTACTTTCAGTGTGGAACATAAAGTGCTCTGGACAGAGAGTGCTGCCTCAGAGTGGAGCTCATCACATGATGCCACCAAATGCATGTGCAGATTGTGTCTTATGAAAGGTTATCTTTGCTTTGAATAGTTGGCATTTTCAGAAAAATTGGACTAAATGAAAATGAAAGGGAAATACAGCACCCAAATCAGGAACCACAACAAGGACTATAGGTTTGTGTGCTGTACTAAGCAAAATTAGTGTTAATTGGTTCTGGTTCTCAAGAGACATGTTGTTCTGCCCAGGTGATTGCTGGCCAAATGTATTGCTGCAGTTTTGACATTGGAGATGGGGAGATGGGCAGTATGAGAAGCAAACCTTAATGTAAACAGGCAATCAGGAGCAGCCATGCAAACTGGAGCCGCCATTTATGAAGTTCCAACCATGTGCCAGGCATTGCGCTAATATATTGTTACCTTTACTTTATAGAGGAGGAAAAAGAGACCCAGAGAGGTCACATATTTCTTAATCAATGCCATGGAACAAAATGCAAAGGCAGGATTTGTACCTACATCTATCTTGCACCGAAGACCACAATTTTCCATATTAGACCTACTTTATCAATAAATTAAATATTAAAAGTTGTGTTAGGTAATGGGCTTTTCCCTCCAAAATCTCATTAATATCAAAGACATATAATCTTTCCAATACACTAAATATGATCATTTTTGCAAAGAAAATAATCAACTTTTGGGGTCTTAGTACTTACGCAGGACGATCCGACTACTAATAGTGAAATGGAGGACTTTTAAAAATCTATGGATTTTGGCCCACAGAAAATAATTTGCCCATTTTAAGATAACTATATGGGGTAGAAAGCAAATGAGTCAGCTTTTTCCAGCCCATTAGAGCAAAATTCGTCAAGTCTATATACCACTATATACTACTATATACTACACAAGTACCATAAACCTTCTAAAGTTCCACTATTATGATAGCCACTAGCCACATGTGGCTATTTCAACATGAAATTAAATTTAAAGGAATTCAAATGAGATCAAATTAAAAATTCAGTTCCTCAGTCACACCAGCAACAATTCATGTGCTCCATAGCTACATGTGACTAGTGGTTAACATACTGGACAGCAGAGATATAGAACATTCCCAAGAAGTTCTAGAACAGCATTGTTCTAGAGAGTTAATTTTCTTATGATACTCATGTCACTGGTTATAGAACATTAAATCTGGATGGCTTCTAGGAAATCAACTTCCTCTCTTAAGTGCTGTTAATATGTTACAGGTGGAATACACTTAGTATTAGAAATCTCTCTATGGGCAGAACTCTATCACCTATGAAGGTGACAATGACTATGATTCTAATTTCAAAAACTCAACATAATACTCATAGACTGACACAACTAAGGCTCAGAGGTCTTTACGTGTCATCCAAGTGTCCACTGAAACTTGGTGGCAGAAATGGATGCAGAATATGATCTCTTGAATTCTTAGTTCAGCATTTTTTCCACTGTGACTAGCCATTTGTTTTTGTGTAGGAGCCTTTAAAATGTGTTTACACAGCAGTTGGTTTTATGAGGCCCTTGGATAGATGCATTTAACTGGTCACAGATAGGTACACCCAGCTCATGAAAGAGCAGGTTGCTATATATATGTCCACAAATAACACTTGGATTTTTGGGTCTTGAGAGCCGCCACTACATGATGAGCATATGGCACAGAGTACATGCTAAAAAATACTTTTTGAATGAATGAATAAACCAGGTAAAGGAAGGTCTCATTGCATGGACAACAGTGCTTAGGGAAGACCCACAATTAACATGACCACACAATCCCCTATCACAGTTCTGGAGGAGACCCCCTAGGGACATATTCTCCATACATTTTCTGCCAGGCATCATACTGAGTGCTTCTGTTTGTTCAAGTTGGTTATCAAAAATGATATCCAGAACTTAGGTCTAACTCAAGCATGGATTCCATTTCAGAGACTAGTTGCAGATTTTTGCTTTTCCCTTCCCAGTTTTATTATTCAATGTTATAAGGTCCATGTTCATTAATTTCAAAGAAAACTCTTTTCCTGGTCATCAAGAGGTATATCCATTTTCTGCTGACTGTTTAACATTAAAATACCTGAAATTAAAATAAAAGAAGCCTAGAGATTCTCAATGTTATAGAAGATCTAAAATTTACCTCATTCAGACATTGGAAGCAGATTTATGACACCAGTGGTGCTCAAAATTACTACAGTGGAGTTGGGGATATGCTCTCTGGGCTTCTAGACAAAATGGATGTTATCAATGCAATAAATGTCACCTAAATATAAACACACAAATTCTATTGGGAAGAAGAAATTACCAGAGATGATTGATGGACTCTTGACATAATTTTTCTTTTCATCAGGGCCATGCTTTCCCCATCAGAACTGATTCACTGGAGAGGCATCACCCCAAACTGGCCTGTCTTATGGGGAGCCAAAGAGTATTGCTAGAGCTATTACAGTGTGACTGTGTATTAGTGAGTTCTTTTCCTTCCTAATAACCCTCTTAAAATCCAATGGGAAAAAAAAATCCAATGAGTCTAAGTTCATTTACCTGTGCTCAGTGAAGGCCTTTTGGAGTATGGGGAGCAGTTTAAAAGGAAAAAAAGATGGGGTAAGGAGTTGAATTATTTGAAAAAAGAATGGGCTTGAAAATCATTAAAATCAAGCCATCTTTTAGCAAACTTCACTTTGATGAACTGATCTCTTTCTAAGAAGAGCAGCTACCACACCTCTATTCCTTGGCCAGACCCTCTTCCCCTCAACCAGCAGCTGGTGAAGCTTCTTTTTAATTTTTAATCGCCATGTTCAAGGCTTGCTATACAGTCTTGCTTTAGAGTTCATACCACAAGGAGTGCTGCCTTCTAACAAGACACAACTAATACTTCCTGTAGGATCCATGTCAGACAAAATGGAGAGGACAGCAAGGCTTGTCAGCACCTCACTTCTTCAGTGTCTCTCTTCCCACCCCCACTGTGGGGCCACACCCAACTAAGCCAAGATCCTTATGTTTATCCATGTTACTTTTCTTAGGGAACATTTTATCTGGGAACTCTTGAAGATCTTAAGTCAAAGGAATGACTCCAATGATGGAATTAAAGACACTTCCACGGGAACTAGGGAGCAGCAGGCCTTCCCAGCACTGCTTGCTTAGCACCCTGTAGACCACTAATGACTCTGCAGTAACTAGGGGTGGCCAGTATATCTAAGGAGATTATGCAAGTAGGAGACTATGGCTCTGGAAGGCATTCAGTAAAATGTGACCATTTATATTACCCTTAAGAGTGAGACCAGTCCTCCTCAAGAGCAGAATTCATGCTGGAACTGCCATATGCTGAACTATGTCTCAAGGACAGTCCAGTGAGTTTCAAAATCTTTCTTCGTTGTTGGAAATGTATTTATTTTTTTCTTCTCATGCTTCCATTTCATTCTCAGGAGCCCTGTTCCTCAGCCTTCCGGAAGTAGTTTCTCCCCCAATCCAGGGCCATTTGATCATTCTAGCATGACAACACTAAATTTAACAAAAGCAGAATCTGGTGTCCTCCTGTCCCACTTAACATACTTCCTGTTCCCTTGCAGACATTACTAAGAAGTTCCCATCATTTCCTCTTTTCACTGAATACCAAGACTGCAAAAATTATGGCCCATTCAAAGAATCTGTTTTATAACACAGAAATCCCAACACTTCCAAAAGATAACAAAACAAAGGAGTATACTTCAGAAAAGAAAAGTGCATCTGGAAGGGAGCATGCTGGAAGGAGGAAAGATGTAAATTCATCAGTATCTTCAGAGAGACTTGATTTCAAATTTTAATTTAAGTTTCTGTGAAGAGGTTTTAAATCCTTAAAACTTATGTCCTACATTCATACATTCTTTTACTTTTACATTCATACATTCATTTCTTCATTCTAATTCTGGGTATTTAAATGTATAAAAATGTATAAAACACTCTACAAGGCACTTTGGGGAATTCAAAGTCAAAGCAAAGAATATCTACCTTCAGGGAGCTTATGTCAGTAAAATAAAGAGTTAAAATAAAAGTATATAATTACTATTTTTTATGTAGAAATTGTTAGGGCAAGTAGATCTAATAGCACCATTATGCTGGGCTGCAGATTTGACTCAGTGCTGGTCTGGCTGCCCTTGAGAAGTTCTAATAAGTGAACTGCCACAGCAAATGGTGCCTCTCTTATGGCATATTGGGCTGGTTATGCCTGGGAATATTTGCCCCGACATACTGTAAACACCTCAAGAGCACACACCCTTTATTATTCAAATTGGTATTTCCAGCACCTAGCACAATGTCTGAAACACAAAGGTGCTCAAATGTTCGCCAAATGAACAAATCTCTTCTGACGGTCAATTCAATAATTCTACAGAAAGCCAGAAGAATGAATAGCTGCTGAATGAATATCACTCATCCCAATTCCCTCTAGATTGGGTAAGGCTGAATTGTCAAAGAACACTTACATGCTCTTGAAGACACACATAAAAGGAGACGGTGGTACCTCCCATCTGTGCTCTGGGATATTAGGCTACTATCCAACGATTCGTAAAAGAAGTGGTGCATTAGGAAGAATGTGGTTGCACCGTGACTTGGGGCAAACACAGTTTATGTTTTGGGGAGCGGTGATTTAAGCTTTCATAAACTTAGTTCTCTCATCTGTAAAATTAAGGGATGTATGAGACAATTCCAAAGGGCCCTTCCAGTTCAAAGAGTCTACACGTTTGGGTGATCTCCTAAATAGCTGTCCTTTGCAAATGCACGCTGGCTCTGACTGAGGCACTTGTCAGTGGCCGAGTGGCATAATGTTCCCAAAGAAACGGAGAAGTATTATGAGACAAGACCAGAGCTGAAACCAATCGGCTCCAATTGATTCAGACTCCTCAGAAATCCTCTCAGCATCCCTGTAGGGTGAGAGGCTCCAGCAGGATGATGTCTTTGTTCTGTGGTAACACTCTTTAATAGTATATTGGGTTGGCCTGTCCTTGCTTGTTTTGAGATAATTGAGGAAAGCATTTGCTGTCTGCTGTGGAATTTCTAGGAAGCATATAGCAATTAAAAAGTTGGAAGAGATCACCTCACTGTGGTCCTCACAGGCCCCACATGTATGGGTTTGACCTGCCTTGCTAAAAGGTTAGCCCTGATACCAGGATCCTGCAGAGAAACAAAATTACAAACAGTGGTCCATCAACAGAGCCTTTTTCCAAAGAAAGTGTTCTTGTTTAGTCACAGTAAACAGCAAATCATCTCCTAAAAGTGACCTAGCTCTGCAGTCTAGAGGCACAATCGTAAGCTGAACCAAGGCCCCTGAGTTGTGGGTACCTCAATTTTAACCCTAGTTATGCTCTTGGTTCAAAGGATTGTGCTTTAGCCCTAGGCATGGTTTCTGACTTTGCCACAGGTAAGTCAATTAGTCTTAATGTGTGCTCTGAAAATGTTCCCACTATCAATTTTTAGCTAACTGGGTCATATTTCTGGAAAGTATCTAAAATTCCTTTACAGATTTAAAACAGGAGACATGATCAAAAGGTTAACAAGATTAAATACTAAGTGAAAAAGATCACTCTAGGCAATGCCATCCACTTCCATGGCTCCAACAATTATCATGATTCCCAAAACTAGCAGAGAGATTTGCACATTGACAAATGGTAACTGAAAATTCATGAGTTCCCGATCCAGTTTCTAAGAGTTTACCTGTATATCTTTTAAGTGTCTCAAAACTCAATATATCTCAATGACAATCTCTTTAATGTTCTTTCCCAAATTGTGCTCCCTGTTTTGATATGGGACAAAACCATCTACTACCCTCAAAAAGGAAACATCAGAATCATTTTCAATTCCTTCCTCCCTGCTACTTCCTGTATACATTTAATGACTGGTTTTTGCCATTTCTTTCTCTCGAATGTCCCCAAGTCTTATTCTTCCTTTCTATTCCTACTTCTATTCATCTGGGTCAATTTCTCATCACCTCTGGCCTGAATCACAGCAACAGTCTCCTAACTTGGTTCTCTGCCTTCATCATTTGCTCCCAAAGTCAATCCATTTTCTACAGACACTAGAGGATGTCAGTCACTCAGCACATATTTACAAAGCCAGGCTCTGTGATAGGCAGTGGGATATGAAGATGAAAGGGAGTGGTAGTTCTCAAACGCTTTGGTCTCATGAATCCCTTATACTCTTAAAAATTATTGAGAACCCCAAAGGCTACATCTGCCAATATTTACTGTATTAGAAATTAAAACTGAGAAATTTTTAAAACACAAGACTACAGCAAACACACATTCCACTAATTGTCAAAGTAATGACATCATCCCAGGTCACATAGCCTCTGGAAAACTCCACTGAATTGAATGTTCATGAGAAAGTAAGAGTAAAACAGGCAAATAATATCATTTATTAGTATGAAAATAGGTTTGAATCTGCAGACTTTCACAGAGACCTCAGAAGTCCCCAGATGATACTTTCCAAATGAGTGAATTAGACAAACTCTCTACCCTTTAAATTCAATAAAACCACTTTCCTACCTTTAAAAACCAGTATCATCATCATCAATGAGTTTGCGAACTCATTGGCATGTCATTCAAGTTCTTTCACCCACAGGCCAAACCCACCGTTTCATCTTCAGTTCCCACCACTTCTTTTCCCCAGTCCCTTTTCTCTAGTCGCCTTGCTGATTCTTGGGGACATCTTGGACTTTAATGCTTCCCTGCTGTGGCAGTTTGATACTATTTATCAATTCCAAAAAGAGATATTGATTATGTTGTAAACTGGTCTGTTCCTCTGGGCATGATATCCTTTGATCGATTTAAATTCAAAGGCTTTACATTTACTTGATTAAATCAATATTAGAGCTTTTATTCAACCACGTGATTAGGGTGTGCAGGGTTGAGTCCCTGCCCCCTTGGTAGGCTATATAAATGGATAATCAATCAAGAAGGCAGTAGAAATATATAGACAGAGGCAGATAAACAAGAAAAGAGAGCTCCATAGACACAGAAGAGGATCCTGTGTCCCAGGAAGAGGGATAAACTATTTACCTGATAGTTTACAGCTGACCTTGAGAAGGGTACAGTGCAGCTGAGCCTGGAAAGAAACGAGCCCCAGGAAGAGAGATGAGGCCTATGCCAGCCTACAGCTGAGACTGGAAGAAGCTGGGGCCACGGAGGGAAGAGGAAGGCTGAACCCTCGCAGACATCGCCTGCCATCTTGCTTCAACAAGTTGCAGCAGAATTTGGTAAGGAAGTAACCTTGAGTTGGACTCTTTAGGGCCTTGTAACTGTAAGCTTTTACCCCAAATAAATACCCTTTATAAAAGCCAACAGATTTCTGGTACTTTGAATCAGCACCCCTTTGGCTAATACAACTGCCTTTATAAGTTTGGTTTATAAAATATTCTCCCTTTGCCTCCTCAGCTTGATGAAATTCTACTCACATTTTAAGGTCCAATTCAGATGTCACTTCCTTGGTAAAGCTCCTATCTCCCTTCCAGGCAAATTATAAATTCACTGGAGATAAAGATGCGTAATGATCAAGTTGACTAAAATTTGATCCCATTCTAAGTGTTTTGTATCTATTTTGATTTCCTATTCTTTTTCTCATATTACAACATTTTATGGATTTTTATACCAAATCCATTCAGACTATCCTATTCTTTTTCTGCCACATTTTTAGCATTGTAAAGGTTTTAAAGTTTTAAAATTTAAACCAGTTCTTCTAAGGGTGCATCAGGCTTAATTTGACATTTCTAATAAGTATTTTTAAAATGTTACCACTTTTATTTGACAGTGCCAATTACAAAAACTTTCACACTTCCAGGACATCATTTCCAAGTATCTTGTTTGCATGGTATAAATTACCTTCAAAGAGAAAGATGAACTTTCGTTTCTTACTCAAAAAAATAGTTCTAATGGTATTATGACAAAGACTAAACACATATACAACATAACAGCCAATGGCATCCCGTGGTTCCTGTCCTTGGTTTCATCCTGATGCCACCTTTGGTCAGGTACCCCATTGGATGTGCCATCCATTGCCCATAATTGATTTAACTTTAGGATCAATATAGTACAGAGTGGAACAATTAATTTGAATTCAATATTTATCCAGAGAAACTTAAATTTGTGAGGAAAGTGTCTATTGACAAGTTTTCTTGAGCAAAAAAGATCTAGTGGAATGATATCTGCAATTATTCATAATGATACACATCTAATATATATTTGTAAAAATATAACATTTAAATCAGAAAGATACCTAGACATGCTGGTTAAAAAGGCTTAAAATAATCAAAATATGAAAAAAGACTAGGGCACCAAAATGGATGCAAAAATCCTTAAAAGGAAGTTGTTTTTAGGTGAACTGGTCATGAGGCAATCAATGGCAAACTGCTTTGCATGAGTAGATGAGCTACTACTCCTTTGTTGTTTGCAAACACGAGTCTTTAGTAGGACACACATCACCCAATCCTCACCAGGTATTTGGGCATGCTCATATACCAGCTAGGCAGTATGTTTCTTGGGGGAAGGAATTATGGTATACAACATAAGGTATGTGCTATATAATAAATATTTTACCAGTATTTCAGCATATAGTAAGTGCTTTATAAATGCTTATGAAATAAATACAAAATTTATCTTCTACAGGTAAAGTATTTTAATTTTCCACTCAATTTTCATCTTTTTACTTAGTTAAGATAGCAGGTTAGTATCTTCTAATGCTGGTTGCTTTGATGTGGGAGGAATACAGTGAGTGATCAGGGATGCTGATCAGCTCCGAGATTGAGTACAAAATGCCTATAACTTAAATGTGGATGCCTCCAGACTTTATGTTCTTGATCCACTTTTCTTTCTACTGGTACATCCTCCCAGTATGGCCTCATTCACTCTCATGATTTCAACAGCTGCATTTACACCGATGATAGCCACATCTATATCTACAGCCATGTTCTTTTCCCAGAGGTCTAGTTTCTTACAGCCAATTGCCTGCCTGCCATGACCAGCCGGCTCTTCCACAGGCATCATAGGAGAACTCACCACCTTCTCCCTGAAATCATTATTTATCCTCTAATTGTGCCTTAGTCCTTATATCTGATGAATCTTCATATCTTGCCTCCTAATTATATCTCCAATTCATTCACTCTTCTCCACCTCTGTGATCACTGTCATAATTTAAG
>JAQZBX010006518.1:0-46114 GCA_029593785.1 Cabassous unicinctus | reverse complement strand
AAAGGCAGGAGAGGGGAAATGGAAATGAGAATGGGGACACTACTACTTTTTAGTTGCTGTGTGACAAATTACCAGAAACTTAGTGACTTAAAACAACACAAATTCATTATTCTGTGGGACAGGAAGTCCAGCATGTTTTATCTGGGCATCTGCTCAGGGTCTCACAAGGCTGAAACCAAGGTATCTGCTGGGGCTGTGTCCTATCTGGAGATTCAGCTAGGGAAGGATCCATTTCCCAACTCTCTCAGGTTGCTGGCAGAACTCATTTCCTTGCTGTTGTGTGACAGAGTTCCTTGTTGTCCTGCTGGCTGTCAGCAGGGACTGCTCTCAGCATCTACAGCCTGCTCTCTGGTCATGGCACATGCACATGGCACATGCACATGGCCCCTCTATAGGCCAGTTCTCGCTTCACATCTTTTCCTTCAGGAAGTGTCTGGTCCCTGCTGCGGTCTCACCTGACTAGGTCAGGCCCACCCAGGAGAATCTCTCTTTGAGTAACTCAGTCAACTGAGTTACCTGACCTTTGTTCAGTAATCCCCTTACCTTTGTTCTATAATGTAACCGAATCATTACGTGCATACTCAAGGTCATCTCAGAATTCTCTTTACCGCAGGTGCCGAGCTGCCACTGCCCTGGGAGTGGGCGGGGGGGAGAAGCCACCACCTTCCTTCACAACCTTAGTGAGGGAATCAGGGTAGTCATGCCACGTGCCACTCACGGTCGACCCTAGAGCCAGCTTCCTAGTGAAGGTCTGTGTGACTTAGGGCTCCATACCAGCAACAGTGCCAGCTATTGATTTTGGTGCTGTGGAGCTGCATTTGGCATGAATGCAGCATGCGAAGACTGCAAGAAAACACCCTTCACGTTAGCTGTCAAAGTGGCAGTGATGGCTCGCTAGCCCAAGCACGGGTTTTGAATTGTTTATTTCAAGGTGAGCACAGTGCTTACAGCTTTGTTGGGAAAATAAATGACAAGAAGAATAATCTGAAACCATGTGAAATGTGCAAAAATCCCCACTAATGCATGGGTTCTTTTGTGTGTGTATTTTCTAGATTTCCAGTGGGTTCAAGGAGATGTGTGCGAGGTTCAGCTGATGGTATATAACCCGATGCCATTTGAACTCCGGGTTGAAAACATGGTAAGTATCACCAGACATTTGACCCTTTTGAGCCAAACACCACCTTATCATTAAAATAGGTTTTAACTTAATATTAGAGGGCGTACATTCTAGGATCTATGTTTTACACTTGTTTTGTGGCTGAGGAGCACGCCTTGCTGTTCCTCTGTCTGTTCCTCCCGTCACAGTGCTCAGTATGCAGCATGTGCTCAACAAATGCTTGAGTCAGCAAACAAAGAAGCCTCCAACCTGAACACATGCCAAGCTTAGTTGTGTGGGTGTCAGATTTAAAATAATCATTTTGAAGTTTACACGAGGCTAGCATAGTGTACAAAGTCTACGTTATATAAGCCTGCTACCCAAGAATTTCACTACTATTTTATTGCTACAAGAGGATAAAAGGCCTAGGGGAAGAACAAGCTCTTTGGAAAAAGAATAAGTTACTGTGCTTCTGTGAGGTTTCTCCTGGGTTTGAAATCCTGATGTTCTGTCCTGTGTTTTATGTAGGACGTTAAAGAGTCACTTTGTAGTAACATCTGCTGGAACTGCTCACCTACTTCCATGGTCAGCAGGAAGGAGATTTGTAATGGCTTCCCAGAGTCAAGTCACCCACCTGTCCACCCTGTAGAGTCTGTTCCTTGATCTTCAATATGTGTGCTACTATATAGCACCACTTTGCTACTTTTCAGTGATGCACAGTGGATAGTGTTCAGATAGCTGACATTTTCCTTTAGGGTTTCGTGACTGGTGCTCAGCATAAGAGGCAGGTTATCTGGGTGTGCTCTGGACACCGTGCTGAGTGCCCGCACTGCTGTTGGGTGTTGGCTGGCACTGAGACAGTGAGGACCAGGACCTGGCCCCTGCCTGAGTGCAGTCAGTGCCCAGAGAGCCTGGGCGGGCTTCTCGGGAGACAACAATGTCTCAGCTGAGCCTGCCAGGGTGAGCTGCAGGTGGCGTTTGGAGCTAAGGTGGTGTTTAGGCTTCTGGCAGGTGGCATGGGTAGAAACTCAGCTGAATATTAAGCTGGTGGTGCGAGGCTCACTCAGGATGTTTTCCTCCTCCTCCTATCATACAAGAATGTCCTAGCCTTAGGAACGGGCTCTCTGGGCCTTTCCCTTGGCTTTCTGGCTCTAGCCCAAACAGGCAATAATAGTTGTTTAGAGAATTTTCCTCTCTTTTTCCTATTTATTTTTTTCTAGAAAAGAAGCTTTCATTTTTATCTGGTTTAAAAGTAATGTGTGCTTATTATAAAAAATTAGGAAGAATAAAGTATAAATTAAAAATAATGAGGCGATAGCCCATGAATCATGGCCAAAATTAAAAAATTACATTATGAAATATTTCAAACATATGGAATGTTGCAAGGAATAATAAACACTCATATACCCACTGTTAACATATAACAAATGTTAACAGTTAGTCACATTTGTTTTAGCTCTTTTAATGAGAACTAGAATGCCATTATATTTTGCCTGGAGGCAATAGCCACCTAATTGGTTTTTCTGCTTCCACTCTTTACCCACTGTATCTGTTCTGTGCATAGATGGTGTCATGCTCTGCTCAAAATCTGGGCACTAGGTATGCTCGTTGCTACTGCAGCACCTTTGTTTCTGGATGATTCCTGTAGGAGAAGTAGACATGCTTATACCTATGCACTTACGTCTACATACATATCCACATGCACATGTACGTGCAGAAATGCAATGCAAATGCATGTCTATAAACCGTGAATTCACGTTGATACCTCCAATTCCAGTCCATCTGTGCAAGGTTCTTTCTTATGAGAACTGAGCTCCCAGCGTCAACACAGTCACCCATTTGCTCAATCCTGTGATACATACAAAATAGCTTCAGAGTTGCTTTGGCTATACCACTACAGAAACAAGCCCACTAAAAAAAATTCAGGATTTGTTTGCAGTTTTCCACCACTGGCCCTTTACCTCACCCAAGGCAAAGTACCAGCAAACATCGTCTGCGTTAGTTAGTTAAGTTTCTCTCCCATTCTTTTTAGTTGTTATGATTTCATTTGAACCCAGTTGGGTTCATGTATTTCAGTTTTCTTTCAGTTTAGTTTTTCCCATTCTTATTGATTTAATTTAGTTTATTTTTTAATCTGTAGAACATTAACATGCTTTTAAAAGTCAAAACTCCTCTATCTCTTCTACCTTCTTTCCCCTCTTTGTAGGTAATCAACTTCATTGTTTTCTAATTTACTCTTCTTGTGAAGATAAGCAGATACATGTATATTTTCTTATTTTACCCTCTTTTTTCCTTTTTTTCTACAAGCGGTAGCATACTCTGTATGCTATTTTGCACTTTGCTTTTTTCCCTCTAAAGTAACTCCTGGAAATTGCTCCACGTCACTTTAGAGATGTCTTCATTCTTTTTTTCACATCAGTATAGTACTGCATTGTATGTTTATACCATAGCTTATTCAACTGATTTATTTATTTATTTAGGAGGTGCTGGGGAACCCAGGACCTGGTTCATGGGAAGCAAGTGCTCAACCACTGAGCTACATCTGCTCCCCAATGAGAGTTGTTTTTTTTGTTTGCTTGTTTTTAGGAGGTACCGGGGGTCAAACCTGGAACCTTGTACATGGGAAGCAGGCGCTCAGCCACTAGAGCTACATCTGCTCCCCTCAACTGATAATTTATGCTTGGACATTTTGCCAGAATTCCCCAGTAGAACCTCAGGTACAATACATTTTCAGTTGTCATTGACTAATTGCTATTGGTTCATTCAGAAAACACATATGAAGCATCTACTGTGTTCCAGGGTGTAAGCAAGTCACTGGAGATATGCTCCTTGTCCTGGAGGAATGCATTCTAATGGGGGAAGGCAGTTGTGGAAGCCAGTGGCCATGGCATTTGCCTAGTGCCCAGTGCTTAGTGCTACATGAAATAGAGACACGTGAGACCTGAAGATCAGAGCATAATGTGTTTACCTGGGGACTTAGGAAAGAAAGTCCTTTCTTAGAAGGTGATTTTGGAGCTGAGTCTTGAAGAAAGAATGGCATCTTGCCTGGTTGGTGAGATCAGCTCAAACTGAGGAAGCAGCATACATAGGAAGGTGTGGAAGCCAGAAGAGCCATGCCCGGGAGGCAGTGTTCTCCCAAATCCTGAGACTTGGTAGAAACAGAGTGTCAGTTAGAGATGGGAAGGTAAATCGAGGCAGATGAATTATGAACAATAAACCTAGTCAATAGGCATATCATGCGGTGTGTTAGAAGGAAGAAAGGAAAGGCTGGGCTGAGCAGGGTGAGATGGGCAGGGCCAGGTGTACTGGTCAGCTTGTTATTCAAGAGGGTCTGTGTACGCTTCACTGAGAAAAGGAAAGATCAAACAAGGGCCGTATCACATTCAGGAATCTGCAGGCAGTTTGTCCATGGGAGGAAGTCATGGATGTGACTGATGTGGAGATAAGGACAAGCTGCTGAGGAGTTTGGGCTTCATCCAGAAGCCCACTGGGGCCCGAAAGCCTTTGCGCCCGGGAGCAAATGTTAGGGGCCAGCAGTGACGCTGCCAGATTCTGCCTGCGCTGGAAGCTCCCGCCTGCCCTTGCAGCTTGAGGGAGAGCGCCGCCGCCGCCTCCTCCTCCTCCTCCTCCTCCTCCTCCTCCTCCTCCTCCTCCTCCTCCTCTGTGGCCCTTCCTGATCCCCCAGGGCCCCTGGTGCCCAGGTGCAGCGTGTCTGGGAGTTTGGAACTGTGCCTTGCAAACCCTCACATCCCATCATCCAGGATGGTGCATCCTAGGTGCTCAGTTAAGTGCTGGTTTGTTTAATTCTTGTGCCTCACTGGAATCTGACATTTCTAGGAATTGATCATCATCATCATAATCTTAGCCCCACCTTCTTAGATTTCACATCGTTAGAGTAAAGGGAAATGTTTCCTCATCTTGGAAATCCGCTTCTTGAACAGTCCCTGAGAGGAATAAGAAGTAAGGGTAGAGGGGCAGAGAGCACCTGGCAGATTCCTTTGAGGAGCTTTCATTTTAGCATTTAAGCTCTTTGCACTGCAGTCTTGCATTCAAAGTGTTTTCTGTTTTGGTTAAAGGGGAGAGAATGCACACGCGGGCTGTTTTCAGCTTGTCATAGAGCTGGCCCTGGGAGTGTCCGCGGCGGGTGGCATGGACGGAGCTCCTCCTGGGCTGGCCGTGGTGCTTTTTCCTCTCCCTGTTTCCAAAGGCAGGCCATGGCTTGATGCTCATGGTAACTAGGAAGGAAGAAGGAAACCAGAGCAACATCCCCAGGCGTACCTTGCTGGGGCAAACGTGAAAGGCGACGTGTTGGCCTCATGAAAATCAGAGGAATATGCTGTTCCCAGCAGTATCTTCCAGCTGATGTTTCCTTTTATGGTAGTCTGTCTTCAAAGTTAAAAAAAAAAAAAAAAAAAGTGATGGGTAGGTTGGGACTTTTCAACTTAGATTATGATTTCTTTTAATGAAAGCAGTTTTACAGTGTCTGTTGCATTAAACTGAAGTTTGAGACATTGAGCCAGTGACAAGCTATGAATAAATACACCTTTGCCTTAATTATCCCTTATCTCTTGAGAATTACTTTTCTTCCATTTAGGAGCCAGCATAGCATGATGGTCAGGAGTGAAGTTTTCTTGTAAGACAGACCTGGCTTTGAATCCTATGTGGTTAATATCTATCCTATGTATCAACATAGGGTTATTGAAGAGATTATACAAATGGTATATGTTTCCCTTTGTTTAGATTTTCTTTAATTTATCCTATCTATGTTCTGTAGCTTTCCATGTGGAAATCTTGCATATCTTTCATTAAATTTATTCCAAGATAGTTGATGTTTTTGATCTCTTGTTAATGGTAATTTTTTTTTTTTTTACTATTTTATTTGGTAGACTGTAGAAATACCATTGATTTTTAAATACTGACTTTGTCACTTTGCTAAACGTACTTGTTAGTTGAAGTTTTACTATAGTTTGCATAGGGTTTCCTGTGTACACAGTTATGTTGTTTGTGAATAATGATTTTTGTGCTTTTATTTTTCTTGCCTTACTGTGTTGGGTAGGACCTCTGTTACAATGTTAAATAGAAGTTGTGAGAGCTGACATCTGCATTATTTCCAATCATGGGGGAGCTCCTTGAGGCCAGGGAATCTGTCTTGTTCACTGTCAAGCATAGTGCCTCGTATATACTTCATATTGAAGTGAAATGATTTGATAATTCAGAGATGGGCTGGAGGGATATGAACTGGTGAAGTCTATCATTCATAGTGAACGTACAAAAACAATAACTGTATAGCAATAGTTGTGAATTTACAAAACCAACACGCATATCATCATACAAGGCTCCCACACATTATCCCACCACCAGCACCTTGCGTTGTTGTGAAACATTTGTTACAAACTATGAAAGAGCATCTTCAAAATATTACTAACTATAGCTCATATCTTACATTTGGTGTATTTTCCCCCCAACCCACCCAATTATTGTCACCCTATATTAGTAACATACATTTGTTATCATTTATAAGAAAATGTTCTCCTATTTGTCCTGTTAACCACAGTCCATCATCCACCAGTGGATTCCCTGTGTTATACAGCCCCATGCCTTGAACAATCCATTCCAAGTGTATACTCAGCGGCATTCATTTTCATCAGAGTTGTGCTGTTGTCACCTCAGTCGATTTTAGAACGTTTTCATTACTCAAAAGGAAAAATCTTACACCCCCCATTGTTGTCTCTTAGAATTGAAATAATATCTTCTTTGCCATTGCTGCAAAATATTACAATGTTACTGTTAACTATGGCCCATAAGTTATATTAGTTGTAATTTTCCTGTGTATCACCATATTCTTAACATTTTGTAAAAGAAGAACATTCTTATATTTATACTATTAACCACCAAAAGCACGATGTTACACATTCCCTAGATTATTCTCTAGTTTCCTTTCAATTGACATTTACGTCCACAGACTACCCCTGGTGATATATTTTTACATTTCATGATTTTTCTTTTGTTCATGATTAAAATACTCATTTTCCCCCTTTGTGTTCACATTCCCATTTGGTGTAAAACAAACAAAATAAATATTTAAGAAACCAAAGCCAAAACAAAAAAACAGGGCTCATATCAAGATGGAATTGTTTATCACCTGGAATACCCACAGCACACTTTCCATTTCAAGATTGCTTTGTGTTACAATTCTAGACGGCCTCTAAAATTCGCTGTGAATTTCTATAGAAGCCGTCAGTCTGTTCATTTTGACAGTGGGTAGAGCTTGCCTGTAGTGAATGTGCTGAGGCTCCTCTGTGGGTCTGGCACGTGCTGATTTACCTTGCTCCTTCACTTGCTTTAGGGGCTCCTCACAAGTGGAGTGGAGTTCGAGTCTCTCCCTGCAGCACTTTCCCTTCCAGCTGAGTCTGGTCTTTACCCAGTGACACTTGTTGGGGTCCCGCAGACGACCGGAACAATTACTGTGGATGGTAAGGATTACTTCCTTGATTTCCGTTCAAGTAGGACTGCAGAACTCTTGTATTGCATCACTGAAGCCTGTTACTGTCCCTCTTCAGTCCAGTCCTAACCAATGAGAAGATAATGACAGGACTGCCTTTCTGTGGGCTGTGATGGGAGAAAGCTTCGTGCAGAGGTGGCAGGCCCATGCCAGCTCTGCTCCCGCTGCCTCTGCGTCTTGGCCCCACCGCCTCCTCCTGTCCCTCACCATCACCTTGCTCCTTCCTGCTGTCTTCTTCCAGGGAGCCTTTAAACATGCCCTCAGGTTCTCCGACTGCATTAAGCCCAGCCCCAGGGGCTCTCTGTCGGGTGGGGGAGGCAGGAGCATGGCTAGGTTAGGGTGTACTGTGGCCAGTGCCGAGATGGAGCTGAGCACAAAGTTTGTGGTTATTTAGGGTCCTGAAGTGAGAGGGGGTCGAGAAAGGCTTATTTAGTAAATGACCCTGCATTTTACTAGGAATTATCCAAATGAATGGGGTTTGGCAGGGGAGAAGAGTAGGGAGGAGGCACACGGGGCGTAGAAAGGGGTCCCAGGCACAAAGAACAATGTGCATAAAGACCTGGCAGCAAGAGAGAGCATGGTGCACCTGTGGAGATGACAGGTGGAATAGATGGTCCAAGGTAGAGGGGATGGCCATTGATGAGGTTGGGAAGGTAGGCAGAGGGGAGATTTACAAGAGCCTGTTGTGTCTAGTGCTAAAGGATTCTGACTCACTCCTGAGGGCAGTTGGGAAACAGAACTATTTGAACAGAGGAGAGACATAGTGAGACTGGTAGTTCAGAACCATCCCTCTGGCTGCTGTGGTAGAGAATGGGCTGGAGATGAGCAGGACCAGAGGTTGTGAGACCAATTACGAAGCTTTAGCCATCATCCAGGCAGAAAACGACAAAGATAGAACCACGGCTGTGTCTGGGGATTGGAGCAAAGGGTATGGATTAGAGGGGAGACATTTGGATTGGTGGGTCTGGGTCAGGATCGCTAACATGTTCACAGATGAGTGGTTGGAACCTTAATGATAATTTCTTGGTGGTTTACTCCAGGTACAGACTAGTTTGTGTTCATTCTTTGGCATGCCTTACATGCGAAGTCCAAGGGCTGACCTTGTATTGTCAGGCATGAGAACATGCGAACACTGAGAGTAGTTGTCATTAGGTTTTTTAGTTTATTTGGCAGGCAATTTCAGAAAAGGAAAATGATTTTAGTCATGAATTGGAAAGTAAAGATTGCTTGACAGACAAAACCACATTCATGTTGGTTTTTATTTATTTATTTATTTTTATTTTTAAAAAAGATTTATTTATTTATTTATTTATCCCCCCCTTGCTGCCTGTGTTTGCTGTGTCCATTCGCTGTGTGTCTTCTCTGTGTCCGCTTATCTCCCCCTTGCTGTGAGGTCTTGCCACATCAGCCCACCGTGCCGCGCGGAGCGGCCTGCCCTCACAAGGAGGCCCCGGGAAGTGAACCCGGGGCCTCCCATATGGTAAACGGGAGCTCTATCGACTGAGCCACACCTGCTTCCCCATGTTGGTTTTTATAGAAAGGAAAGTATAAGAGGGCATTAGTGCCAGATGTGGGTTTCTGGGGAGGAAATGTTTGCAAGTTAAGTTAAAGACAGTCTTTTACGATGCATACTTTGTAAAGAAGGAAGTTGAGAGGCCAGTTTAAAACTGGCAGAAGGTAAAGGGGAGTGTTGATATGGCTGTATAAGGGCCATAGTTTGCCCTTGAGGTAATACCTTTCTTCTCTGGTTGGTAAATAACAGTTTAATGTAACTGCAGAAGAGTTTTCACCCTCTGGCATTTAGTCATTGGATGTTGTTTCATTTTGTTAGATAGTGAATGTTGTTTATAATAATTATCTCACTATTTCAAAAGCCATTTAAAGCTTTGCTGAAACAATTTCAAGTGCTTATCTAACCAGTGGACTTTTTTCCCCAAAAGCTTGGAAAATTTGCTAATCTTAAATTATAGTACTTGTATACATTCAGCAAATTTGTCATACCGTGTAGCTGTTACAATAACAACAATTGTCTCTTGAACTTGCATCTCTCAACAGAAGATTTAAGAGCATTTTTCAAATACTCATTAAGTCACATTATGTCTTGAAAAGAAATACGAACTCTTATTCTCATTTCAGAGATGGATAAATTTATAAAGCAAATTAGTAAAGGGATGAAATACTAATTATTAAGTTGCATAGAAATTTATAGATTACAAAGACTCTCACGTACACACTTTCATTTGAACCCAACCAACCTTGTGAAATAGGAAAAACAAGTGTCGTCAGCATCTCCCCTTTACATGTGAGGAAATTAAGGGTGTTGGGGGTTGATGTGGGCGCCAGGAGAGAGAGCGAGCAAGGGGTGGGGCCAGAAGCTGAGCTTGGGTCTTCTGGAGAGGAACCGCCTTCTCTTTCACCACCCGGGCTGCCTTTGGTGTTGGGCAGGAGACCCAAAGTCTTTCCAGATGGCGTGAGGATTTTCGTTTTGTTTCCCAGGTTACCATACCACGGTCTTTGGTGTCTTTAGTGACTGTCTGCTGGATAACCTCCCGGGAATCAAGAGCAGCGGCTCTACTGTTGAAGTCGTCCCTGCTCTACCGAGGCTGCAGATGAGCACCTCCTTGCCCAGGTAGAGAAACAAGGAATGCAGGACTCTCACTTTTCACCAGAGATGGCACTTACATATATTCTTTAGTTACAAGTTTTTTTTATGGCACAAAGAGTCTGAGTTAATGTGTAATTTTCATGACTGGAGGACGGTGCGGGATTTCTGTAAAAATAACCAGTAGTTAATATGCTTTGCTTAAAGTTTATTGGAACAAAGTTGAAGTCTTTCTTACCAAGATCAGAACAAAATGTGAAATTAGGCTTTGAAATTGTATTTTTTGTGAAAAATGTTTCACGTTTCAGAGAACTTAAGAAAAACCTGATCTTTAAAAAAAATAGTTTTTTTTGTTAAGCATTATAGGAAAAAATGAAGAAAGGACAATAAATCTCAGGAGTCCTAGAGGCAATTACTGTTAATGCTTTGTGACATTTCCTTACAGTCTTTTGCCATCCTTTCTTTTTTTCTTCTTACATGTTTGAATAGTTGAGATCATATGGTATCATATTTAGTATCATAGATGACTTTTTTCCATAATAATAAAATATTAACTTTACCCCATACTTTTACAGATTCATTAAAAATTTAATTTTCATAGCTTTAAAAAAGTATATCATAACATCTCAAAATTGCATTCCCTTGCTTTTGAAATTTCGTATGCTCTTAAGTTTTGCTCTTATGAATAATGCTTTAATGATTATCCTTTTGGCTGTTTTTAGAAAATATATCTTGGAATTTTCTGAAATGTTTTTAAAAGAACTCACATATTTAATGAGCTCTTTTCATTTGCTGGGTCCTGTGCTAGATTCTAGGGCTGTAATAGTGCACAAGACTGTCATGGTCGCTGCCTTCATGAGGATTTACTGTTAAGTGGGAGAGATTGACACACTCATAGCCCATTTTTGAGGGGGCTCTAATGGCAGAGGAACCGTGCGCTATGGGAGATCATAGGGTGCTCAGGAAAGAATTCTTCCAGGAAGTCACATAAAATGTGATGTGAGAGGTGAGGGAAGAGGAATTAGCCATATAAAATGGGTAGGCAGGAGCAATTTTAAAACAAAGGGAGCAACATGTGAGCATCCTGAGAGGTGAGATAAAGTATTATGTGACTGGGGAATAAAATGAAACTCAGCAAAAATTAACTCAAAAGTTATCAAAGGCTTAAATGTAACAGCTTAAAGTATAAAGTTTTCAAAAGAAAACATAGGAGCAAGTTTTTGTGACCTTGCATTAGGCAAAGAGTTCTTTGATCTGACACCAATAGATCCATTAGAGAAAATACTGATAAATTGGACTTCATAAATTTAAAAACCACTGTATGGTTTCAAAAGAAACCATTAAGAAACTGAAATGACAAGCAACAGACCGGGAGAAAAATTTCACAAATCATATATCTTATTTAGAACATGTATTTACAATATATAAAGAACTCTTGAAACTCAATAATAAAAAGACAATCCAATTAAAAATGGGCAAAATATTTGAATAGATATTTCACTACAAAAGATATTTGATTAGCTTATAGGGAACCTGAAAACATGCCCAACATTATTAGTCATTGTGGAACTGGTACCAGAATGAGGTTCCACTTCACACCCACTAGAATGGATACAATCCAAAAGACAGACAATAACAAATGTTGGCAAGGTTGTGAAGACACTAGAACTCTCCTACATTGCTGATGTGCATGTAAAATGGTACATCCACTGTGGAAAACATTTTGATGTTTCTTAGAAAAGTTAAACATAAATTTATCATATCCAACAAGTCTACTTCTAGGTGTCTACAAATGAAAACGTATGTCCATATGTTTTAGTTTGCCAAGGGGCTGCCAATGCAAAGTATCAGAAATGCATTGGCTTTTATAAAGTATATTTATTTGGGTTCAAAGCTTGCAGTTCCAAGGCTGTGAAAAGTCCAACTAAAGGCACTGTAAGAAGGTGCTTTCTCACTCAAGTCACCTGCAGCATGTTGAAGCAAGATGGCGGGAGATCTCCGCTTGGTCTCTGCCTTCTCCTCTGGGTTGCCCGGAGCTCAGCTGAGGGCAACTAGGCATAGGGCTTGTCTCTTGCTGGACCTCTTCTCTCAGGCTAGGCTGCTCCGCTTTCTTCCTGATTTCAGCTGCAAGCTACCAGGCAAATGGCTCATCTCTCCCCAGAGCCTCATCTCCTTGAGCCTCTCCTTTCTATCACAGGGCAGCACCAAATATGGTAGAGCGCTGTTTTCCAGTGTGTCTCAGTTTTTTATTGGACCAAACAAGAGGGCGGAGACTCAACCTGAGTTATGCCTCGCTGACATAGTCCAATTGAAAAGGTTACTTACACACAGAGGAGTAGACCAGCTCACAAACATAATCTTTCTCTTTTTGGGATTCATAAAATAATTTCAAACTGCCATGCCATACAAAAACTGTATGTGAATGTTAATAGCAGTATTCTTTATGAGAACCAAAAAAGTGGAAAAAACCCAAATGTCCACCACTTGGTGAATGAATGAACAAAATGGGATCTTTCCATGCAGTGGAATACTACTCAACTCAGCAATAAAAAGGAACAGAGATCAGAAACGTGATGCTACAGGAAAGACCACATACCATATGATTCTCTTGATACGAAATATCCAGAAAAGGCAAATCTATCTGGACAGAAGGTAGATTAGTGGTTGCCTAGGGGCTGGGCGTGGGAATGGGAATTGATTGCAGGGGGCCATGAGGGAGGTCTTGGAGGTGATGGAAATGTTCTAAAACCGAATTTTAGTCATGATTGCACAACTCTATAAATTTACTAAAAATTATCTAATTGTATATTTAAGACAGATGAATTTATTGTATGTAAATTATATCTCAAGCTGTTTAAAGAAAAGAAATTTGGAGCGACTTCAGTGTAGACTGCTGTCTTCGTTTCCCAGCTGCTGAGCCAAATACCACACAGTGGGTTGGCAGAACAGGAGCTTCTTGGCTCATGGTTTCTGAGGTGAAGGCGTGCTTCCTCCTGGGCTTGGAGCGTTCTGGCTGCCGGCAATCCCTGGGTCCCTTGTTTCCCACCCCATGGCAGTGTCCTCTCCTTTTTCTCCTGGGTTCCATTGACTTCCAGCTTCCGCGCTTCCCTGAGCCTTTCTCTCCACAAAGCCCCCAGGAATAGAATGAAGGCCCAGCCTCATTCAGTTGGCCCACACTTTAACCAAAAGTCACATCTGCCAGAGGCCCTGTTTACAGTGGGTTCCCACCATCCGGTTGTGGATGAGGGTTAAGAACATGTTTTTTCCTGGGGTGCATAATTCAGTCTGCCATGGGCAGCTGAGTCTTCCTTTGTTAGGGCGGCAAGAAAGGCCTCTTTGCAGAGGAGACGTTGAGGCAGGCCGAAGGACGCAGGTGAAATGTGGGCAACGCGCCTTCAGTCGGCAGGTGTGGTTCGATGGGCGGCATGGCTAGAACGTGGGGAGCAGACTGCCGGGCAAACTCCTGGGTCGTCAGGGCCTCTCCGGCCTTGCCCAAGGTCCAGTAGCCACATGTAGTGCATGTTCTCAGGACAAGGCACCCAGAAGGCAGCCGCCAAACAGGCAGCGAACAGACTGTGTCCTGGGCCTGTGTACTCTATTGCTAGGGCGCTTTTCTGAGTTGAACAGATGATTCAGGTTTAAGATCCTTATTAATTAATTTATTCAATCCATATTTATTGAATGTCTATTTATGTACTAGGCATCCAGCTAATTGCTGATAGTACAGAAATAAAAACAGTGCCCCTACCCTCAAAAAGCTTCTGGTCTAGTGTTGGGGAGGGGAGAGCAGTCCCACTTGGATGGATGGTAGCCCCGACCCAGAGTGTTTGCGAACATGAAGGAGGAGCCCTCGTGGGAGTGTGGCCTCTTCCCGTGAGTGGCCGCGAGTTGCTTTCTGAAGCATGAGTAGGAGAAGGGGGCAAGCAAGGTGGTTCTAGGCAGAAGGAATTGCTTTCCAAGGGCAAGTGTGCGAGCATATCACCTGCCGGCCGCGTAGAAGAGCCTTTCCTCGGCGTGCCGAGAGGTCAGGTGCAGAGCCCTGGAGCCAGCTCGGCTCCCTGCTCAGGTCCAACGCTGCTCAGTCCTGAGACAGTCTTAACTGTGCCTACGATACGGTAGTGGCTACATCCTCAGCAGAGGGCTGTGTGGGCATAGACCTCACGCTTGCCCCCAAGGTCTTGTCCAGGTGTGGAAGGCTGAAAAATGGCCCCCCAAAAGATACCCGTGTCACATCCCTGGCACCTTTGGGAAAAGAGTCTTTGCTGATGTAATTAAGTTAAGGGTCTTGAGATGAGGAGATTATCCAGGTGGACCCTAGATCACATGACAAGTGTCTTTCCAAGAGACACGCGGGGGAGATTTAACAGAGCAGAGGAGGCGGCCGCAAGCCTAGGCGTGCCCGGGGCCCCCAGGAGCTGGAGGAGGCCAGGAAGGAGCTTCCCCAGAGCTCCAGAGGGAGCGCAGCCCTGTGCACACCTTGGTTTTGGCCTTGTAGCTTCCAGGACTGTGAGAGCACACGTTTCTGTTGTTTTAAGCCCGTTTGTGGTAATCTGTTCCCGCAGCCTCAGGAACCAATTTCACCAGGGAAGCCCACATTCCCACTCAGTTGTGGATTTCCCATCCCGAATTATACTGCAGAGGCGAACGTCCTTTATCTGTTCTTGAGAAACAACCTAACGCTTCTCCGGAGGAAGGGCTGCCCTGTCTTGGCCTGGGCGTCCACCCAGCCTCCACGGCCCTGCCCTGGGGCCCGTCCTTCCTCTGGGCTGGGAGTGCTGGAGGGACGTGTGTGGCTGCCACCCACCATGCCTCGACCTGCACAGCCCCAGCCCCTTTCATAGCCGTCCAGCTGGACTCGTTGGATGCTGTCCTTTGGGACAGCTGGCTGCCTCCGCTGGCATGCGTCCTGCTGCTGCCTTTGTCCCTCCATTCTTTTCCCACACTACTGTGGGCCCGTGGCACCTTGCTGCTAGAGACAAAAATTCATCTCACCAAATTCCACCCAGGTTTTGTATTTTCCAAATACTGTCTCTGCAAATTCACGTCGGTCACAGACAGCTTTCTTTTGAGGACTGTATTCTACAGTGTGGAAAGATGTCGTTTATAGTGAGGACAGGGCTTGGTTTCCTTCTGTGACAGAAAACTAGTGCACTTCTCTGCTCATGGGACAGCTCCCAAGAGGGAAAATACAAAGGGATTCACCTTGACTCAGTTTTCTAAAATTTGGTGGGGACATAAAACTTCTACCAGAGCCTGGGATTGGTGCCCTGGCTTGCATGGCTGGCTTGCTAAGCCGAATGCAGTTTAAATATCCCATCTTTCCTTGGACAACAGAAGTGTCAGGCCTTCACAGTCTGGAACATTCTTTTCTGTCCTGTGAAGACACAAGGCCTCTGTTGTGCAGAAATAGGGCTTAAGTCTGATTGTTTATGCCTTGCCAGGAGCAGAGCCCTGCAGAGCCGGTCATCAGGGAGGTGATTGGGTATCTGCTGGGGTGGTGTGGCCGGAGATACTTGTGGATTTCATAACGCGTTTCTGTAAAAATTTGGCTCACTTATCTGTAGACTATTTGTGGCTCTGCGTGGAAATGCTTCAGGTACAAGGAAGAAGATGGTGGGATACTTAATAAATCCTTCAGATCCCAGGAAAAAAAATGTTGACCCTTTCCCCCTCCAGTGGCCACCTTGCTCCCCACTTTCTTTTGTGGCCAAACTTCTCCAGCAAGTTGTAGTTACTTTAAAAAAATAAAAAATAAAAAATAAAATTTTTTTTTTAAAAGAAGCTTTAGATCACATAAATGTTACAACAAAAATACAGGGGATTCCCATATACCCCACCCTTCCCCCTCCCACACTTTCCCCCATTAACAACATCTTCCATTAGTGTGGTACATTTGTTATAATTGATGAACACATATTGAAGTATTGCTGTTAACCATGGACTATAGTTTACACTTTGCACCGCACAATTTTATAGGTTTTGACAAAATGTGTAATGGCCTGTATCCATCATTGCAATGTCATGCAGGACAATTCCAAGTCCCAGAAATGCCCCATGTTACACCTATTCCTCCCTCTCCCTCCCTTCAGAACCTCTGGTGACCTCTGCCTTTGTATCAATGGTACAAGTTCTTCCTTTGCTAAATAACCGTAAGTCTAATTTAGTCCATAGTTGCATTCCCCCCTTATGTTTGTTCATTCCTCAGTCTTGAGGATTTGGGGATGGTGATGCCCACTCTGCTTCCGATTGAGAGGGGGCTTAGATTCCATGGGGCAGATGGGTGGAACTGTCTAGCTTGCGGTTGTGGATACTCTCTGTTTTTTGGGATGGGCGTTGTCCTGGGTGAGGCCAATGAACTGGAGAGTAGGTGTTGGAACTCTGCTGAGATTCAGGGCTCAACTGGCATATGAACAGACTGAAGATTTACATCTCTAGGACATATATTTAACAAGCATAGTGCTAATTATAGGTTCAAATAGAAGGGGCAGAAGAGCCACGTGTGGGGAAATTATAAATAAGCCTAACTCTGTTGCATTGGGGAGCATATATTCCAAAATAAGGCCCACTGGCAAGGTGCTGAATTCCTGGGATTGTCTGCCCTGTCTTTAGGGTCTAGATGTCTCTAGAGCCCTCCTTCAACCTGCGGTTTGAGGCACTGTAAGTTGTATGTACTTTTAAGCCTCACCTACCTTATAAGCCTCCATTCAATGTAAGCTGGCTTTTGTCCCCACTGCATGACCCACAGCCTTTCCCTGTGGTCAGCAGTGACCTCCGTGCCAGGAACTCCTATTTACCACCTGTGGGTGAGGATAGGAGACAGCTGGGCAGTTTGCATTGTGTATGAGTAAGTTAAAGCCAGTGGTGCTCAGGCGAGAGCTTACAGACCCGGGGTTTTCGTGAAGGAGCCTCAGGGAAGCATTGGGTAAGCTTTAGACCTCGAAGGCTGCAGGCTGCAGGCTGCGCTTGCCCTGGGCTGCCCCCTGGGCAGGTGCTCGGATCCCTGCAGGCGCTGCCTGAGCCCGGCATGCAGCCGAGCGGCCGTGTGCTCCACTGTGGAACCTGCTAGATATACTTTTCATTTCTCATGTTCTTAGTCAGAATGGCTAATTTAAGTTTTCTTCCTAAATCTATAGATTTTCCCAAGGCAGTTCTGAGCACCAGATGCTTTATTTTTTTGAGAGTGCAACATTTTCAAAGTTCATTTGATAAGTTTTTCTGCTTTGCTATCATGGGAAACTAAGGCCCTGTGAGGGCGATCCCTTGCCTGTGTGTGGAAAGGTGGGCACATGGCAAGTCAGCACTCAGTTCCTGGTAGCTGGGCTCCGAATTACAAGCTGAAAGCCAAGGTTTCCTAACCCCTCCTTTAATTGATGGGACTAATTTGAAAATGTTGGTTTCTTTTCTTTTCTCTTTCTCTTTCTTTTTTTTCATTGATTACTATTATTACTATTATTTTAGATCTGCACATTCATTGCAACCTTCCTCTGGAGATGAAATATCTACTAATGTGTCTGTCCAGCTTTATAATGGAGAAACTCAGCAACTTATCATTAAACTAGAAAATATTGGAATGGAACCTTTGGAGAAACTGGAAGTCACCTCAAAAATTCTCACTACCAAAGGTAGGTACTGTAAGCAGGTTTGACCCCAGAAATGTTCACCTTCTTTTTCTTGCAGAGGAGATGCTTTTAATTAACAGTGTTCAGAAAATTTAGAAGCACCGTTACTTTTAGTGTGGTGCCATCCTGAAAGTAGCATGCCAATTATGCATGAAGAAGACAGGGAAGAAGACAGTAGATCAAGCATCCATCTGTATCACGAGGGCTCCGTATGGTATCTGATCACTTATCAGATCCTCAGGAAGACATTTCTTGAATGAATGGAGGAGAGAGAAACATCAGCAGGCACAGAAGCTTTACCCTTTGGGTGCACCCCTCCTCCACCCAGCCTGGTATCCTTCATGGGCTCCTTCCAAGGTTGGGCCCTGCGTATCCTGGTTCAAAGGCACACCTAGCTTGGGGCCAAGAGAGCTGTGTTGTTTCAGCTTCACCTTTTACTGGCCCTTTGTCCTTGGGAACCTCTCTTCACAGGGCTTCATTTCCTCGTAGGTAAATGGGGGAGAAGCACTTAAGCATGTGAAGTTGCTATGAGGGATCAGGGGGCATGTGAGGCAGGATCCCTAATATGTCAGAGGTGAGTGAGCAGAGCTGACTGAGGAGGTAGATTGTATAGGCCAAGGGAAAGATATCAAGAGTGGAAATGGAAGCAGGTACTTCAATGAAATCAGAGAAATGAGGCCAGAGTGCCACAAAACAGAGACAGCAAGCAAGCCTAACACTGGAGGGTTTGGCATCTTTTGACTAGGAGTGAGGTGAGCCAGGGCGACGGGCTGGTCACATTTTCAGGCAAGGATGTCCAAGGCGTGCATCCCTGCCTCCCTGGCGGGAAGGCTCCCCTTCCTGCCAACGACAGGGAATTGAATGTTCATTAGATGCAGAGCCACCGGGTGTCCTGTTGGTTTTTCCTGGAGGGACGGTCCAGGGGGAAGTTTGGGGGAATTTGCCATGCAAAGAATTATGTCATGAAAGGGGTTGGGCTTGTGTAAGAAAAGGTTCATTTGAGTTTATATTTCTAGAGAGAATTTCAGGGTATCTTGTCTTGCTGTACTTCTGCCATTGGTTGACTGAAATCTGTCTGTGCAGGAAGAAGCGTGTATCTGCGTGTCCTTGTTCTCCCTCCTGCTCCACCTGTGTCTCTCTCCTGGAAGGAGCCTTGCCCTGCAAAGCGATGGAGGCTCATCCCCCGGCTGACTTGTGTGCCTTGCCTGGGCCTTGGAGCTCTGAGAGCCTGCTGTTAGACGACATAATCTGCTCTTAAGGCTGCTCCACAGGGGCCTGTGTGCCCAGGGTGGGAGTCGGGATGGAGCAGAAAGTCACCTGTGGGTTGTCCGGAAGCTTTGATTTTAATTTTTCTGGTCTTTCATCCTTCCCTCCTTTGTGTTATTTTCTTCCCTTTCCCCTACAGTGTTGATCCTACCATATGCATCCACTAAATATTTAATTCGGTGGGGCCCTAAGTGGCAAATTGTTATATGCTAAAGAGTTGTTAAAGATTACTACTGCCACGCCACTGCCATCTTGCAGAGCTGTCACATGGATTGGGATTATTGTGCGTCAAGTGTCTACCCACTTTCCTGCCTCAGGCTAACCACCAGGCTGACTTCTAGCAGCATAGATTCATTTCCCTTTGTGCTTTATATGAATGGCATCATCATATGAAGTTCAAAATTGTGTCTGGCTTCTTTCACTGGGCATTAAGTTGTGAGACACATTATATGTAGTTGGAGGTCGTTTATTCCCTTGCTTTAAAGCTCCACTGTGTGACTGTGCCACTATTTATGCATCCATTCACCCACGGAGCACATCTGGGTAGTTTCCATTCGGGGACTCTGAACAATAGCACTGCTGTGAGTATTTTGGCCCCCACTGTGATGAACCTGGGTAGCCATTTCTGTTGAGTATATTTCCAGGTATGGACTGCTGGGTTGGAGGGCATATGTCTGTTCAGTTTAGAGCCGACTGGTTTTCCGCGGTGATTGTCCCTGTGATGCCAGTGGTGTTCGAGGGTTCTGGCTGCTTCAGGTCCTCCCCAGCGGCTGGTGTCTGCAGTAGTTTTATCCATTCTGGAGTGAGGTGGGGCCTGGAGTTGGCATCCCCTGTTTGGCCCCTTCCCTGTATTCTGCCCCCAAGAAAATCCTCCTCTGTCCCCGCCCTTCACCTTCCTGCATTGGTGGCATCTCTCTTAGTCTGTTGATTTTGGGGGCATTCTTATGTATTTGGGGAATGAGTCCTTTCTTGGAAATGTGTACTGTGAATATCTTCTCCCCTCTGTGGTCTTCCTTTACGCTTTCTTAATGGCATTTTTGGAAGAACAAAAGTTTTTTATTTCTATATGGTTCACTTAAACATCTTTTTTCTTTTATGGTTGTTGCTTTTTGTGTCTTTTTTTAAAAACCTGGTATAGTCCTAGTCTTTGGGATATTTTAATGATATTGCCTTAATTTCATCCTTCTCCCCTCTTTTTGGGGGGCAAATACATATGGATTCGGTAGAAAATGCTACTATGGCATAAAATACCTTCAAAAATACCTTCATCTGGTACTCTGAATTTAATTACTTGATTATAAGGTTCGGCTGATGTTTGAACAAGCAAACTAATATTTAATGACAGAAAATTAAAGAGTCTATATGGTAATTTATTTTCACGTCTCCAGTAATTTACGTCACTATCCTGCTTAACACCTGGAAAATCAGCTTTCTTCTTTCAAATGACCCCAAATGGTAATTGTGTGTCCATTATTATTATAAAACTGCTTGTTCTATCTGAAGCACAAATCCTCACCTTTCTCTCCCCTTTGGGAATCCTTTACAGTGTCCCTAGTTTCCATGCCTAGCCTCTGCCCTATTAGCGTCATCTTTTCCACTGCTCCCCTTAAACTCCAGTCATGGAACTAATGTCAGTTCCCTGAACATCCCATGCTGTCTCTTACTTCTAGGCTTCAGGATCATCCCTAGAGCTCAGCTTGCTAACTTTTTCTCCTACCTCTTTTGCTTTCTCAACTTCAGTTTATCCTTTGGGTTTCTACTTAGTTGCCAGGCTTCTGGAAAGCCTACATAACTTGGGTCACTGGGTCCCCTTTCTTTGTTGGCTCAGAGTGCCCTAATTACTTCCACTGCAGGCTTGTCACTACTTACTGTACTTGCTTGTTCTCCAACCAGGCCTTCAATCTCTCAAAGTCAGGGACTGGGTTTATTCTTTTATTCACAGGGCCTGGCACATAGTAGGTGCTCAGTACTGAGGGACTGTTAATGGAAAGACATTTTCTCAGTCTTCCCATCTTACTCGTTGGTTGAGTGGATTAAAAAACATAAATGTGGGAGAATCACTTTGAAGTTTCTAATGAAGTCCGTAACTTCTGAGGAGATAGTCAACCTTCCGCCTCCTCTCCCTGTAAATCACCGTCAGCTCCTTTGCTCAGACCATTTCTTCTCCCTGGAAAGACCTTCAGCTCTTCTTAGTTGTCTAAGCACTATATTTTCCCAAGATCTGGCTTTTGTCCTATCTTTCTGGGCTACCCTAGCCTTTGGTGTTCTGTATGCTTTTGAACTCTTCTGAACTTATTCCTTGTATCACCCATCTCCTCCCTTCCCAGCCTTCTATTATGGAAAATTCAAACATATAGAAGAATTCAAAGAATTTTACAGTGAACATTTGTGTACCTGCTATCTGGGTTCTATAATTAATACTTTTCTATGTGTGCTTTATCACACACCTATCCATCTATCCAACTTTCTATCCATCTGTTAACCCATCTGTGACAGTTTGAGATTATATTATGAATCTCAAAAAGAAAGATTATGTTTGTAAACTAATCTGTTCCTCTGGGTGTGATATCCTTTGATTGCATTAAATTCAGCTGAAGGGCTTTTGATTAGATTACTTGATAAGAAAGCTGAAAATTGGGCAGAGATTGGTGGCCATTTTGCTTTACCATATGGCAACATGCCAGGATCAACAGTAGCTGACTTTGGTGAGAAAGCATCTCTGATGGTGCCTAGTTTGGACTTTTCTTGGCCTTGGAACTATAAGCTTTTACCCCAAATAAATACCCTTTATGAAAGCCAACAGGTTTCTTGTACTTTGCATTGACAGCCTTTTGCAAACTAAAACACCATCTTATTTATTTAATTTTTTATGCAGTTCAAAGTAGGTTGCAGGCTTCAATATATTTTACCCCTAAACATTTCAGGATGCATATAAATAATTAGAATTCAATATTTTGTTTACCTTTTTGGCGTAAAATTTGCCAGCAGTGAAATGCACAAATCTTCAGTTTACTATTTGATGAGTTTTTATAAATACCTACAGCTGGCTGACCCAAACCTTTATCAAGATACAGCACAGAACATTTCCATCTCCCCAGAAAGGTCCCTCTTGTCTTTCCCAATCAGTCCCTGCCCAGCCCCAGGGGTTCTTTGGCGTTTATCTGGTTGGCCCTCAGTAAATATTTATTGATAATGATACAAAAAGTTGGAAACACTCATGAGAGCTGGACAGAATTCCAAGGGAGATGCTTTTGGCGGTGAGTCCACACTGGCACTGTCAACACTGACACCTCCTCTTCCCAGCTGTCAAATTTGGTTTCCCAGCACTGCCTTGCCCACGGCTCACCTGCCTCTGTTACTGCATCAGTTTTCTGTGCTCATCTGTCCCCTCTACTCAGTTCTGGGATCGATAGGGCAAGCATCGTTACCTTTCCTTTATGGAGAGGCAACGTAAAGGCGGAAGAGGTTGAACAACCTGTGTAAGGTCCACCCATCGCGGGTTCCTGAGGAACCAGGGCTAGAACTTAGTTCTTCTAATTCTGACTGAGGGTGGAGCACCTCATGGATGACAGACTAGTTAGTATATAGTGTATAGCATAGCCCAGCTGTTTACCAGTGAAAACTAAAGCTATCTTTTTAAAAAAATTCTTGTCCCAAATGCAATCCATTTATGTGTGGAATTAAATTAATGAAAACCAACCATCTGCTTCCAAAATATTGCTGTCACATTCTATAAAACCAAAAGCTGTCAATATTAATAAATGATGTTCTATAGATGAGAAGATGGGAAAATGTCTTAAGCTGGCAACCTGAGCAAGAGCTCTGTGTGTGAGCAGGAGAGGGCAGCAGGGTGGTGTGGGAGTGGTTCCTGGGTGATAGTAACACCTGCTTCCATTTTACCATTGTTTTCCTGTTAAGCCCACTGAGCTTAGCTTCTTTGAGGGTTTCTCTTAAATGTCTTTATGAGACTTTCCCACATAGAATTGAAATTTCCCGTCTCTAAGTTCCCATACTATTTTCTTTGTACTGCTGTTAGAGTTGTCTTATATTTTATTAAAAGTAATAGCTTTCACTTTTAGTAGTCATCATGTGCTTGGTGAGTAGCACTGCACGTACTTTTTCTCATGAAATCATCACACCAACCCTCATAAGAGGTCTGTTTTTGGGCGTGTCTTTTTAGTTTACTGCTGTGACCCTGGTAAGAACAATGCTTGTCACGTTGCAGGCACTCCCCCAACCCGAGGGTTGTCCCGAGGACTAAATGTTGAAGCAGAACACGGGAAGCTCTTAGAAGAGTGCTGAGCTCAAGGAATGGCTTTGAGAATGGCAGCTGTTCCTGGCGGCCGGATCTGCAGGCCACGCCTGCGTGCCGTGGTGCTGTGTGTGTGCAGGTCTGCCTGCGTCCGCGTGAGTCTTTCCTTCTTCCGTTCCTAAAGCCTGGAAGGCACCAGCCGCTTCTGGACACACCCTTCCTCTCCTGTCAATAAACCCCTTTTTCTTCACACACCAATCTTCAGATAAAGAAAAGTCTTTTGTTTTTTTTTGCCCCCTCCAACTTCATTGCTCTCCTGTCTTATTTTTAATTCCTTGTATTACAAACTTAAAAAAAAAAAGTCTTTTGCATTATAAGCGTATGGTAAAGATCAGTTATATTAAAGGTCAAATAAACATTTGTGGGCTCCGTGGGGACTCTGAACCATCATTTTGGTTTTTATGGTGCTATTGTGTCCCCATGTCCACAAATACCTGACATGTAAATGAATATAATCCATCCCCTTTCAAGAACAGGATTATCTATTAATCAATATTTGTCATGTAATTGTTCTAATTGCAACTCATTTGTAAACAAGTCTTTATTTGTAGATTATAAGCTTTTGCCTTTGTCTAAATAATCAGATTTCATTGTGATAAAGTCCAAATTAAGAAACATTTATACTATTTGCTTTTCAGCTAATTTTCTCACATATGTATGTTTATAGACATATACAAATATATACATAAATACATATACACACTCCTTAATTTCTTTATTCTTTGTGTTTAATTTTTAAATAAGTAATGACTCCATGTTGGTATAACTAAAAATTCATAAATGTGAATTTTACTGAATTCACATGAATGTTTATTTTACTGCATATTTTTCTCATGAATGTTATAGTACAGTGTCTTTACAATTAAAAGTGAATTTCAAAGGCTTCTCATATGTTGAAGGTCAACAGCCATAACAATTTCTGAATTCTTTTCAGTGTGGAATAGTCAGTTTCACTCGATAGCACTTAACTAAACTATAACATTAATATAACGACTATTATTTCTGAAACTAAATTCTGGAGGAGGAAAATTAACTATACAGTACAATATTGATTTATGTTTATCTTGTTATTCATGACAGCATTATTGTTTGTGGCTTTGAAAATCTTCAGACATTCTGTTTTGTACTGCGGTCATGAAGGGAAAAAAAGAAAGAGAAAGACACCTTCAAGGCATGAAAACTGTTAAATCTGATTACCAAGCTACTGCGTTTTCTGTAATGCCGCAGCTGCAGAGCAGTCTTTGCATTGTTACTCTCCTCTGGTTGTGACTTTAAATATCTTGGCTATTTGGAGTCAGAGGGTAATAAGCTGTTCCCTGTGAGTGAATTTGCCTGTAGCTTGAATGTGCCATTTTTAAGCCACAAAACTTAATGCAAAAATAATCAGTGCATTAGAAATCCTTCTAAGTATGCCATATGCTTGGAAATACTAGTATTCTGACCACAGGACTCTGAACTTTGTTGAGCTCGTGTTTGGGGGTGGTTTCTAACCCCTTCTGGTGCTGTGCTGCTGTCTGTGCACCCCTGGGCCCAGCTTTACATGCCTCGTTGCCATGGAGATTTTCTTCCCCTTTCCTTGTCCTGGTGCTGGTCTTCTGGAAGTGCAGGTTTTCAGGCCCAGCCTCTCTTCAGCCCAGTGTGATGAGGAGAAAATGGGTCGTGGAGTCCACAGACGTGGTTTCCAGGCCCGTTGTGTTAGCCGCGGGACTAGCCTCCAGCGAGTTATCTGGGCACTGGGTTCCCCTCTGGATGCTCAGGGGCTTGGACCCTTCCCTGTGGTAGCTGGAAAATGGGCGCAAATCTCTGAAACACCGAGCGTGGCACCCTGCACATGGTAGGCCCAAGTGGCTGAGTGTCCTTCCCGGCAAACGGGAGAATGAGCCAGTCATTTCCCCACTTCCAACGTGTGTTCTGCTGGGGACCGTGAAACCGATCGTGAGGATTAATGCCGTCCCCACAAAAGCAAAGGCGCGCCCCGCGGAGGTCAGGCGCCTTTGTCCACGTATCCTGGGCTCGTCTCTCCGGCAGCAGTTCGGAAACCCTCCTGGCTTTCTCCTTGTTCTCAGGGTTCTTCTGGAATGGTGAAGGGTAATGATTCCCCAATGAATGAGGGTGTACCTGTGTTAAAACAGTGCAGATCACATCCAGAAAGCATGTAGTGGAGTCAGCATAAGCCCTGCTCCTGACTCGGGGAATGAAGCCAGGAAAGGCGAGGGAGGGGGCGCGCCTCGGGAGGCCGTGGGCAGCCTGACAGGCAGGAGCTCACTGGAGACGAGTTACCAGTGCGATTCTTGGACCCGAGGGGTTCATTCATAAGAGGTACCTTGCCTGGTGAGTTTTCTAACTTTTTTTAGCCTGGTCCATTTCTGAGTTGTTTGTGCTATGCTATTTTTATATAGTTCTTTTTTTTTTTTTTTTTCAATGTTATGGCAATACAGGGCAAAGTTTTGAAAATAAATCTTGTAGAAAAATGGTGTGCTACTTTTTAGCATTGTCAAAAAGTGGAGTGTCTTGGGGAGTGGAGAAATTGGGCTTAATTTCTTCCATATCCTCTTCTAGTTTCTATGCTGAGTCCCACTTGCATGTCTGCACATGGACAGCGAAAGAAATGGAGCTGCATGTCAGCTGTGGTGGCCAGCTGTGGGTTAGTGGGCAAAGGGGACTCGTAAGACCCCCAAGACCAGGTCATCCTCGATTTTAAACTTAGTGACTCTGATTAAAAATACAATCTTTGGAACCAGACTAACGGGTTTGAATCCTGGTTTTGCCACTTACTGGCTGACTTGGGCCAAGCTGCTTGCTTCTGGGAGAATCTACTTCCTCCCATGCAAATGGTTCTTCCCAGCACTTCTGGTTGCTGTGTTCCATGCTGCACTCATGCAGCAGTGCCTGGCGTTTCGAAGTGGTCAGACAGTAAACCAGCTAGTCCTGTAGCTGCTGTCGCTATTATCAGCGTTATGAAACTGTCAGTCCTTTTGCTGCCTTTCTCAAACGCTTTTAATAGCTACCCCGTCCTCAGCCTCTTAGCCCAGCATTCAGGGAACCTGGTCATCTGCTCTGCTCCTTCCCTTCCTCCTTTCTTCTCTGCACAAACACTTTCCTGGTACCTGCTGCGTTTCAGGTGCTGTGCTTTGGGGACCAGGGCAGCAGTGTGACTGTGAGCAAGTGCGGTGTGGGCCCTGGAGGCCCTGGGAAAGGGTGGGGGCTGTGGCGAGATGCCCTCTGCTTTCCTTCCCCATCATTGATTCTCTCTTTGTTTATTTGTCTTTCTGTCCTTCAGCTGCCCGTCCTTTTGTTCAGCTCTTCAACAAGCTTTTTACTGAGCCCCTCCTCCATGTTGGTCATTGGGCTCAGTATTGGGGATACCCAGGTGAATCACATCCAGGACCCTGCCCTTGTGGGGTGCAGGATGTGCTTCCGAGATCTTTGGCCTCTGGCCACACTGGACCGCGGCTGTCTTTGAACACACTCACGTATCCAGCCTTTGCTAACTCTAAGATGTCCTATATATACGTAAGATTGTACCCATCATCCCCAGCTCGATTCAGGCCACCTCCGGAAAGCCTTTCCAGCCCCTTCAGGTAGAATGAATTGTGCCACTCCCATGCACATTGTATTGCTTAGGCTTCTGTTACAATAACCCTTACCACTCTTGGCTCCGTCACATTTGCAGATGCGTCGCTGTGCCAGCCCCAGTGCGTGGCACATGCGTCATACGTGAGGCCTGTCCTGTTTGGAGCTCACAGCTGAGTGTAGGAGTCAGACACGTTCACTGACTGAACAGAACTCTGCTTTCAAATCCTGAATTATTTCTGCTGCGTGTGACTGACCGCTGTGAATGGGCTCATTGGGGTGCCTCCTCGAAAGACAGTGGAATTCATGACGGCTCGGGGTTCCCTCAACCTCGCGCCTCCCTGCGCACGACTGCAGTGACTTTCTCGGACGGCCTAGCACCTTCCAGAGTTCTGGGTCATGCTGGGCAAGCCCACAAAACAAGCTCGGCTTAAGACGCAGCGAGATGCCTTTCCATCGTGCTTTGTGTGAGTTGCTTGAATGCTCCGAGCTTTAGCTGCCTCTTTTATAACAGGAATAATCGAGCTATGACGAGAGGTTAAAGATGGTATTTAATGGATGGCTGTTTCGCTTACTGTTTTTAGAAAAGGGCTCAGGGAGTGGCATCTGTCTTGACTCCCCTCGGCCTAGCCCTTTTCTCCCCTCCAGAGTGTCCTTGGCTTGCTGGGAAAGCACACGGAGTGGGCAGGAGAGGCAGGGCCTTTCCAGCTGCTGTGGACCAGCTCTTCATAGGCCTAGTCAAATTCCTTTTAGGCGTTTGACCACCCGCCAGTCGGCATGGCTGCAGCAGAGTTAATCCACTGCTTCAGAGAAGTTTATTCAGTTGACATTGTTGAGAGTGGGGACTCAACCCGTTGATTGCCATCCTTTTCACCGAGCCACAGTATTGCTGGCCCTGATACCGGGCACCATAAAAGGCAGCTGCACTGGCTCAGACCTCTGCCTGCTCTCTTGGTGGGCATGAGGGATTCTGCTGTGGTTGTCAGCGGTGTCTCACGTCAATCCTGTGTGTGGACATGCAGGACAGACTCCCAGGCTTGCTTTCCCTATTGAATTGGAGAGGGGGGGGAGATGAAGTCAGACTCGAGTGAACCTGTAGATGGTTATATACACACTTCCTTTGTTTGTTTATAAAAATGTAGTATATACTCTTTATATTAAATTTGGCAAATGCCAAACAATTGGAAATTACCTATGATCCCGCTACTCAAAGACAGTCAAGTAGTGTAGAGGTGTGTCTTCTTTTTTCTCCCTATGTGAATATTTTTATGTAGTTAAATTCAATTTGGTATTCTGCTTTTTCCACATTACTTTTTTCCATCTGCTCTCAGGATGAATCCAAAACTATGTCTAGGGGCACATTTGCACACTCAGCGTTGTACACTTATTGAGTGCCTACCAAGTGCCAGGGGCTGTTAGTCTGAATGGGGAGGGATTTTTTAAAAAATTTTAATTTTTAAAAAATTTTTATTAGAGAAGTTGTGAGCTTACCAAACAATCATGCATAATGGGGAGGGATGCTGCTGGCAGCTGACACTAATGTGTGTTTGCTGAGTGCCAAGCACAGAGCTCGATGTTCCAGGGGAATGCTTCTGTCCTCACATGGCTCTGGTGAAGGAGCACTGTTATTGTCTAGGTTTTTGGGTAGAGCAGGTGGGGTCAGAGGAGTAGGAGGTGAAACTAGCACTTGGAGCGTGCTTCTTTTACTCCAGGCCCGATTCTAAGCATTTTACTTTCCTTTAACTCTTTTAATCTTCGTGACAACCCCTTTTATAGGAGAGTAAACAGAGGCACACAGGGGTTTGGTAACTTCCATCAGGATACCCAGCCACAGCCAGCATTTGCGCCTGAGATTGGGTCTGAAGCTGTTCTGTGCTAGCACGTCCCCTGCCTCTTGGAGGTGGTGGTGGGCGTCAAGGCAGGGGCTGCCCTCCGCCTTGCATTCGTTCCGTGGCTTGCTGGAGGGGCTGGCCGCGCATTGCGCGGTGTGCACATCGCTGCACTGGAGGAGTACCCTGTACTTCCACCTCCCTCAGCTGGGAGAGGCGTCACAAAAACCCGCTGCCAGGTTGTAGAGACGGGAGGAACACACTCTGCAAAGGAGAGGGCCGGCCTTGTGGAGGGAGCCTGTGTGCAGGGGCAGAGGCCCAGAGGGTGAAGAGGGCAGGGGCAGGAGGGACTGGCGAGCGGCGAGGCCAGCCTCGCTTCCCAGGGCATTCCAGTGTCGTCAGGGCCAACATGGAGACGCGCCAAGAGCCCTCCCCTGGTCCCCTCTCTCCAGGGGCGGTGTGAGCAGTCTAGGGAAACTTCAGCCGAGGGAGCGGCTGGCTCGTGGGGCCTATGCTGCAGAAATGGCCTGATGGAATCTTTGGGAGGGTGGCTTGGCAGGGCCTCAGTTTCTTACCTGGTCCTTGTGTTTCATAGAAACATCGAGCAGTGCTGCCCTAGCAGACGGCCAGGTGCTTCGAGACGCGAACATGAGCTTCCAGTACTCCCGGGATGCCGGGACTGGGCACTGCCAGGAAGCAGGGCCCAAGTAATTTTCTCACCTGGTTGCACATAGCCTGACCTCTTACCCCATTCCATCCTGAATTAATCCCCTGGACTGGAAAATAAAAGTGGAACTTATTCACCTATTTAACAAACATCTATTGAATATGAGCTCCTAGGTCATTGAGAGGATCTTGGTACTATAAATGGTTTGTGAGGAAAGCAGATAACTTCCATTTTGGAGTTCAGTGCTGGCAAAATACCCAGAGAATCTACCCAGTGTGCAGTTTGAATTGCAAGACTAGCAGTTCAGACTAGGGCCAGGTAAACTTGTAAAATGTAATCAGTATTTCCTGATTACGTTAGTGTCACATGCTAAACGAATAAATAAGTCATTTTTGTTTTATTAAGAAGCATGTAGAATCTCAGTGTACTGCGGATTATTATACAGGAAGAAGATGCTAAGATGAGTGAGTTTGAAGTGTCAATTAAATTCTTTACGCGCTCAAGGGAACCTGTAAACACAGAGAACCAGTCCAGAACCAAGTGCACAGGGTCACTCTCCCTTTCTTTAGCCTGCCTGACTTCTTATCCTTTAAGTCTTGTCAGAATGCCAGTTTCTCCAGGAAGTTTTGGAGGGTCACTTGTCCTTGTGTGTCCTGCCCAGCTCCCAAGACTTGCCCTGTTGTGACACTCACACATGGTTGTTCCTGCCGGCCGTGAGCCTGGAGAGCTGTCCCTTGTCTGTTTGCTCTGTGCCTGGTGCTCAGTGAAGAGTTGTCAGAAGAGTGACTGAGGGCTTTGCCAAGAGGCAGGGGCATGGTCCTCCCACATGCTCCCAGCCTAGGGAGCTCAGCTGCTACCACACAGAGGACCGAGCCTGCCACAGAGGCACTCCGGAGTATAGAGAGCATGAAGGAAGAGCCCTCCAACCTAAGAGCTGAGGGTGGGGTCCTGAAAGGTGGGTGGGGCATCTGGCCAGGCAGAGGCGGTGGTGGGCAGGGGAAGGTGTTGCCAGCAGAAGGAACATGATGGGATAAAGGCCTGGGCCCAGGGGGGCATTTGGCATATTCAGGGACCCAACAGCATTGGGCCTTGTTTCCAAGCAGTTCACTGGCGGCGCTGCCAAATGCCAGTTTCAAGGAAGGCACTGTGCTCCATCCCTCTTTGTTTCTCATCTCTAAGCTGGCTCTGAGGTTCTTTTCTGGTTTGGAAGTGTCTGGTCATAATGCAGATCTCTCTTCTTTCTGGGACTGCATGGCTCCCCTTCCGAAGGACCCATCCCAGGTGTGGTAGCCCCACGTCCCCGCCGAGCAGCCAAAAGCCTGGTGTTGTGTGTTGGGGCAGGTTTCACAACAGATGCTTCAGTAACTGTTAGGATAGTAAACATCAAAGGCATCCTTGTTTTGCGCCCTCTGCGTTTAGATTTCGATCCCGCAGTCATTGTGCCTAATCTTGTGACCCACTTTCTTTCCTTTCAGTTAATCTTATTGACCCTTCCTTCTTCTTTCTTATTTGAGATTCATACTTCCCTCCAAGTCTCCATTTCCACTTCTGGCTCCAAGTTCCTGTAAGAATTTCAGCACTCACAGCTTCTTGAAACCACCCCAACCTCAATGGGATTAACACCTCACATTGTCATTAAAGCCCTGTTTTCCAGGAACCAGCACTCTCGACAATTCAGTCATCTCTTTCTCAACTGTATTTTTCTAGATCATTCTGAAATAAGCACCCATTATATGCCAGGACCCTTACCAGCTCAGTGATTCGATCACATACGTGAGCCTCCTTGGCTTCCTCAGTTGAATGAGGGTGATGACCACGACCTCACTGGGTTTTCTGAGCATTCAGCGAGATAGCTAACGTGTGGAAATTATCAGCACTTTTGAGGTGTTGAAAGTGAGGACACAAACAGATGGAGTAATGTGGTTTCTAGACACCTTTCATGGAGACCAGCCCCTGGCTCTGCTGCTGTGGTAGCATCCCTTTCAGGGACAGCACTGAGAAGGGGACGTGGGTTGCTGGCCGTGTTTGGACCGGAGCTCGGCCGCTCCTGCTAGAGCATGCCCTGATTGAGCACATTTGCAGGAAGACATGAACTTATTTTATGTTCACAGCACAGTTTTGGTCTCATGTTCTTGCAATCAACAACCTCCTCCCCCACCCCCGTGCTGCCCCGGCTGGTCTTTTTTCCCTCATCTGGACCTTGGTCAAGCCATCTGTCTTCCATTGAATTCTTTTGAGGTTGGCTTGTGGGTCCCAAGAGCAGGACTTTATACTTTAACTCCACCACGGAGGTGTCTTTGTGCAGGAAGTGTAATGTGAAGGCTTGGAGGCGCCTGGATCTAGAAGCCCAGCTCTTCTGCCTAGTTTGAGACTGGGGACAAGTTACTTGAGCTCTCTAAGCCTCAGTTCTTCATGTCAACAGAGGAAATGTAGCACAGAGAATTGGTTTGCAAGGTGGGAGATGGTGAGGCAACCCAGAGGGTCGTAACCACTGCAAGCCACTCCCAGCTCCTGGGCAGAAGGGACAGCAGTGGGGAGTATTAGCAGAGCCGGCAGCGGGGGCCTTCCAGCCAGAGTGGAAACCATAGCAGGCCTACCTGGTGGAGGGGGCACTGTTGAAATTGGGGGTTTCTGGCACAAACTGGAGCCTTGGAGGTGACCCGGCTGCTTCCCAGGGGTACACATGGTACCCCCACCTCTGACTGCCCGCCATTGTCCCTTCCTCCCCTAAGTAATTTTACCTTTAGTTTGTATAGTGCTGTAATTTTCTCAGTGCTTTCTAGATATTATTTTGTTTAATCTGTAAAACAACTGCGAGGTAGTAGTTATCTCCACTTATAGATGAAGAAACTTTGGCTTCAAGGAACTGTTACTCTCCATGGTACTAAACTTGTCAAAAAGTGCCCAAAAGGTATAAAATGCAAGGCATTTGGCTCAAAAAATCAGGGTCTTTTAAGGGCAGAGGTGGGTTTGCAGTCAAGCTAAGGAAGCTTAGGTTTCACAGGCCCTCACTTCTGCAGGTCGTGTCCAAGGTGCTGTATCTAATTTTTAATTCCTGTTTTTGTATTCTTTCTTTTTTTTTTTTAAGAGGGTCTCTCAATGTATAAGTTTCGACCCACTGTACTTGGATCTGTCTCTGCTCAGGGTGATAAAATAGAGAAAATATTTTGTTGCAGAGAAATTTAATTGAACTCTGATACAGTTTATAATAGCAAAAGGAAAAGGCATTTATTTTGTCAGTGAGAAGAAGCTGCTCACTAGGAGTAAAGAGATCTTGATTTGAAGCTTATTGCTTCTACTAATACCTGCAAGTTTGCCTCTTTTGCCTCGTTTATAAAGAGAAGTAAATTGATCCTAGAATTTTCTTGATACTTTGATCTTTAACATTTTAAATGCTTTTCATTTTTCTTTGCTTTTGAGAATGTTTATAATTTTCTAGGGGGTTGGTAAGTTGCCTATTACCTTGTTTACATCATCTTACACATTATAATTGTTATTCTAGAAAAATTGTACGGTGATTTCTTGAGCTGGAAGCTAGAAGAAACCCTTACCCAATTTCCTCTGCAACCTGGAAAGATTGCCACTTTCACAGTGAACATCAAAGTGAAGCTGGATTTCTCTTGCCAGGAGAATCTCCTCCAAGATCTCAGCGATGGTAAGCTGTTTCCTCATGTTAATTAGCACTTCCTGTCCCAGGCACGCTGTAGCAATCACCAGCCCTAGATGCCTGCTGTTCTTTCTTTGTGACCCGCTTATCATTCATTAGCTCGAGCTGCCCGAGACTTCTGGGCACTCTGTGAAGGGAATGAGTTACTGTACTCACCTGAAAGAAATAAAAGTACTTTTCAGCTCAGCTTTTCTTCATTCACACTCTTCACTGTTTCATTCTCATTTGCCAGGAGGTCATTCTAGATTAATGGAATGTACAAAGTACTCCATTTTTTCAAGTATAATTGCTGTGATTTTTGGGACATCTCTTCCATAGTCTGGTTATTGCTGTGAAGAAATGGAGTCAGGAGAAAATGGGAATTTATATTTGTTGTAACATTAGGGCAAGCTGATTAGGGATAAAATTTTGTAGATTACTTATGTGAAATTATGAGCAATGTATTATACATTCATTTGGCGGCATTGTGGGGTATTATTGGGGTTGGTCAGTGGATTCTGTCTCTAGAAGTTGCTAATTATGCAACTTTGGGTGAGTTAACCTCCTAATCTATAAAATGACAGTAATACCCATTCCTAGGGTTATTTGAGGATTTGCACATCAACTGGAATATGGTAATGGCTCAACAAGTGTTAGTTATATTTCCCTCCCCACCTTCCACTATTCATTTAGAAAACATTTATTTATTATTATCAGACAAGCACTTGGCTAGGCTCTTGGAAAGCAAAGACGAATGAGTCACGGTCCATCACCTCGAGAAGACTAATAGCTAACATTTAAGAGTTACATAAATTAACTTACTCCTCAGAATAACCCTACGAGGTAGGTGCAAATACCACCCCCATTTTACAAATGAGGAAGTAAGGCACAGAAAGGTTGAGTAACTTTGCCAGGGTCACACAACTGGGAACTGGCAGAGCTTGGGCTGTGAACCCAGCCAGCCTGACTCGGCGCTAGTGCTCATATTGCCCAGTCAGCCAGAAAGTAAGTATGTGATTGCAGCACGCCAAGACTTAAGAACGGATGCAGAGGCAGCTGATTCCATCTGGTAGGGTCCTGGGAGTCCTCAGAGTTGATGTTTGACTTGGACCAAGAAGTTTGTGGGTGAAGAAAAAATGTGCCCTTCAGGCTGAGGGTGGCCCAGAGGCCTGACCGTGAGTTACTAAGTGTGGCGCTCGCTCCAGAGCAGGAGAGCGCCTGGCTAGATCTCTGCCTGCCTTACCTTTGGGGATGGGATTCTCTTCACCGGCCAGTCCCTCCCAGCCTATCTGTGCGCTTAGAAGATGATACTGCCCCACTGACTGTGAGAGGCTGCGAGATTAGCTGTGGGTTTTGTTTTCCTGTGTCAGAAATTACCTTCCACACTCTTTCCCCTCTGCAGATTCTGCAGGCATCCCGGCCAGCTCAATCCTGAAACACACCAGCCCATTTCTACGTGAGGGCCTTTGCGCCTGCACTTCCCTTAGCCTCAAATGTTCGGTCCTATGTTTCGCACGACTCGCTCCTTCTGTTCAAATCTCATTTCAAACGTCCCCTCCACGAAGAGGCCATCTCTGACCACTCTACTAATTTAGCCCTTCTTCTCCATCACCCTGCGTTCCTTGCGTCATAGCACTTGTTCCTGGAAGTTGTTTTGTCCGAGTTTTCACTGCCTGCCCGTCTCCATCCTTTAGAACTTCCTGTCTTATGCTCTTCTGTTAGTGCAATGCCGCTGTGGCCTGGATCGGTGAATGGGGCCCCTTTCCCCTCTCCTCCCATCAGTGTGGGGGTTCAGCGTTGTATTCCTCTTCAGTCTGTGAGAATCTGTCCCCAAAGACTTAGGCAGGGAGTTGTTGAAGAGCTCAGAGTTCTGATTCAGGAGGTTTGTACTAAAATCCCCACGCTGGAGATACAGAAACGGGCTGCTTTGTTGATTTGTTTTATAACAGTGACTGTATTAAGATCAAATATGCCACTGTGTAAAATTTGCTCTCCCTCACTGTCTGCAGTGTTTAAATAACCGTCTTGAGAGTCCTTTTATAATGCTGTACTTAATAAATATTTTTATACTATTATCAAAGGTAGGAAAACAAGTTTGTTGTTGGATACATTAGAAATTCATAATGTCAAGTGGATTTAACATTACACCAGGACTGAAAAATCAGAAGAAATGGATTTTTTTTTCTGTTTGTAAACTGCTTTACATCTTTAGAATGCATTTTTTATCAGTAGACAAAGGGTTCTATAGGGTCTGACATTTCTTTTTCCCAAGAAGGGATTTTGGCAGAACAAATAGTGCCTGCCACCTGTCCTGGGAATGCTTGGTTAGACGGGGGTCTGTCTGGTAAAATAGGCTTCCTGCTGAGAGTATTTGGACGTGAGACACGAGGGAAAGGCTGTGCGCCTCCTGCTACTGACGCCCGTGGCGTGCTGTCCCCGGGAAGGTGTCAAGGCAGAGAGGCCTTAGCTCTCTTTGTTTTGGTGGCTGTTTGGGGTTATGTGCTCAATGCTGACGTATTTTGTTATGTTATTGTGCGTGGTGCCTTTGCTAACAGAGGGGTCTGGAACGTTCTCTCTGCCTTTCTAAGCTGAGGGTAGGATTGCAGCTGGGGCTCTGTGGTCTTTTTCTACCTTTTAAATAGAACCAAAACAAACAGAACTAGAGTTATGGGTACTGAGTGGTTTGGCCCATCCTCCCAATTCCTGGTCAGTTAGATATAACACAGATGTGAACTAGAGCATGGTTATTACTAATTAGATGCTCTTTTTATTGGTAATGGTTAATAGAAGCTCTGGTCGGTTGTTGACGTAGCAACTGTGGGATTTGAGACGGAGAATCTAATGTCCACAACCAGAGCAGACTTTTCAGAGGGAAAAGGTAGACATCAAGGGCCCACAAAGTTCCCTTACAGAGTTTGGTCCGTGGATGGTGCGTCATTATGTGCAGTTCAGCCTGAGGAGTCATGAGTCGCTGGTAAGCCCTTGTTCGGAGTCAGCCTGTAGACTCAGTGGCAGAGGCTCCCTGTGGACTCTGGGACCTGGGGGGTGATCCAGTGTGGCTCGTAGTCTGGCAGTCCCAGAAACGTCTGGCTGGGTATCACGTGTGAGCTGGTTTGTTTTTCAGGTGTGTACTCACATTAACCATGGTTACTGAAAGCAGATGCCACTTTATAAATTTGCAGGAATAAATATATCTGTCCTGCAAACCAAGATACTGGGTTGAACGTGGGCTGTAGGCAGATGGAAGGAAATTAATATTTATCGAGCATCTTCATATACTGTATATAAGGACTGGACTAGCCACTTTATTTACATTATTTCTATTTAATCTTCCCAACAACTTTATAAATTAGATAGTATTATTATTACTACCACTTTTTAAAGACAGGTAGGAGGACTGTTCTAGATGAAAGGAGATTGAAAAGTTTTAACAATTAAGTGCTATGCGTGATCTTTAATTATAACCTGGATTTTAAAAAAAAGATCCTAAAGACATTTTTGAGACAATTGGTGAAATTGAATATGGCTATATATTAGATAATATTGTATGAATGATAAATTTCTTGGATATTATAAAGAAATTATAGCAGAATGCTCTTTTTCTTTAGAAATATATGCTGAAGTCTTTAGGGGTAAAATATAATTATGCCTGCAACTTACTTTGATATGGTTCAGCAAAAAAGAAAAAAAAAGAGCATGTGAATTTGAATAAAGAGAGAAATAAGGCACATGTGTCAGTTTATAAAAAATCAGTGGCTCTAGATAAAGGCTATATGGGTGTGCGTTTCTGTTCTGGTGACGTTTCTGTAGGTTTGCCGTTTTTCAGAATAGAAGGTGGAGAGGAAATGGTGGCTTTGGAGAGCACCGCTTTGACCTAGCATGTTTTGATTTCTAGTTGAACTCAGAAAGCAACTTATTTTCTCTTATCTTCAAGTTCTTGAGAGACATCTCTCTCTGTTCTTCACACAACCAACCTAGGGTAAAAGAAGTTAAATTTTCACCTAGAAAATGGTATATTATTTTCATATGAACTTTAAAATTAGAAATCTTGGAAGGTGATGGTATGGTGTGACAGGTTTTAGACACCACTGAATTATCAGCCAAAATAGACAGAGCATCTAGATTGGAAAATACCCGTAGGCAACGTATACAATAAAGCAAGATAACAAGGTGTCTTTCTGAATCTCCAAATATAAGTAAATACAGACAAGTCATTGAGAGTCACAAGGCCTACTAACTGGTTCCAGTATCTTTGCAAGAGTAAACAGGAAGTAATGAGCTGACTGATCCCCCAAGAATCCCAGAACAGCCGTTGGAGAGTTCAGTGGGCCTATCAAGAAGAACAGCTGAAATATGGAGAGATTTTGCACACTCTAATGGCAGATGAGTGCGAAAACTCTTCTAGGACAAATCTCCAACTCAGGAGAATCTGCTGGGAATAGATGTGGAAAAATAGAGCAAAGGAAAGAGAAGGTTCAGTTAAAACTGGGGGAATAGAACAGAGCCAAGTGATCGCAGAAAATAAGTTGATGTACTTTTGAGCACCACACAAAAACACAGATGAGAGAGCTCTAGATTTATCAGAGTTAGGAAAGCTATCTTGAAGCATGTCTCCTAACAGTTCAAGTAAATCAATTTCACGTAAAAATGGTCAACGAGAAGGGATTAAGGTCAAATCCCATACAAAGATATTATAATGAAAGTAGAATAAGGAGCAGAATGACATACCTACAAAGCATGAAAGCATGCCAGGAAAACATGCTCACAACACTGATGAAAATTATAAACTGTTTAAAAATGAGCTAAAAGACATTAAGGAAATGATACAAGTTACAAAAGAACAATATAAATCAGAACTAGAAAAACTGAGAAGTGAGACGGAGAGAACTCAAGAAGGAATAAAAAATACAAGAAAAAAAATTTTTTTTTCAGTAATGGAGGCTAAACTAGAAGGTAGTAAGTGAATATGCCCAACAGATGATACATTAGGAGGAACAAAAGCTGAAAAGGGGAAATTTTTAAAAATTAAAAAATAAAGAATAAAGAGACAAAAATGATTGAAGAGAGAGTGATGCATTTAGAAGACAGATAGAGAAGATTATACACATACAAACACACACATGTATATGTATATATTACACCAATGAAGAAAACCAAAACAAAGCAACACAACATGCTAAAAATTATAACTCAAGAAAACTTCTCTGAAATTAAAAAAATAAAAATCCTTGAAACTACTTAATGAATGGACACACTGTTTACCTGAGAACACTGACCCAGAATGACCAATGATGAGACATTGTTTAATAAAAGTACTGAACTTGAAAATAAGAGAAAAAAATCCTTTGGGCAGTCATGCTGTGATGGTTTGAAGCTAGATGGACCCCAGAAAATTATATTCTTAAATTAATCCATTCCTGTGGGTGTACACCTATTGTAGGTGGGACCTTTTAATTAGGTTACTTCAGTTAAGGGCCTTTTGATTAGGTTACTTCAGTAAGGCATGGCCCAAGGTGGGTCTTAATCCTCTTACTGGAGTCCTTTATAAGAGAATGAAATTCAGAGGAAGGGAAAGCCAGAGGAATCCAGAAGCCTAAGCACTGGAACCCAGAAGAGAAGGGAGAGATCAGCAGATGCCACCCTATAATGCTTTGCCATGTGACAGAAGAGTCCAGGATCACCGGCAGCCGGCCTTTGGGGAGAAAGCATCGCCTGATAATACCTTGATTTGGACATCGTCACAGCCTCAGAACTGTAAGCTTGCAAGCAAATAAATCCCCATTGTAAAAGCCAACTGTATTAGTCAGCCAAAGTGGTGCTGATGCAAAGTACCAGAAATCTGTTGGCTTTTATAAAGGGTATTTATTTGGGGTGAAAGTTTACAGTTACAAGGCCTTACCAAACTCTGCTGCCACGTGTTAAAGCAAGATGGCAGGCGACGTCTGCGAGGGTCCAGCCTTCCTCTTTCCTCTTAAGGCTCTGTGGTCCCAGCTTCTTCCAATCTCAGCTGTAGGCTGGCATAGGGCTCGTCTCTCTTCCTGGGGCTTGTTTCTTTCCGGGTTCAGCTGCTCTGGTCTCTTCATCAGGTCAGCTGTAAACTCTCAGGTGAATGGCTCATCTCTCTTCCTGGGGCCTCTGATGTGTCTATGGAGCTGTCTCTCTTCCTCTGTGTATCTTCTCTGTGTATCCACTTCTGTGTGTCTACTTCTCTGTCTTCTTGACTGAGTATCCGTTTATATATCCCACAAAGGGGGCAGGGACTCAAACTGAGTCGCCCTAAGGATGTGGTCAAATCAAAGTCCTAATTTTGATTTAATCAAGTAAAGCCTTAGAATTTAAATCAGTCAAAGGATATCATGCCCAGAAGAACAGACCAGTATACAAACATAATCAATATCTCTCTTTTGGAATTCATATATAATATCAAACTGCCCCACCAACCCATTTCTGGTATATTGCATTTGACAGCCTAGCAAACTAAAACACAGGCAAAAATAGCAAGTGTAAGCAAAAAATAAGTGTAAGAAAAATCAGATGATTGGACTTATTTTACGTAAGTCCACACAGTAGCATATTTTACAACTCAGGTAATGAAAATATGAGCCAAGGATTTTATATCCAACTAAAATAACTTTCTGGTATAAAGGGCACAAATTATCAACATATATGAACTCAGGGATTATGTTCTCATGATTCCTTCTTTTTCTAAATTTTTGTTTATTATTATAATTTTTGAAGAAATTTTAAATTATACAAATTGAAAATAGGGGATTCCCATATACCTTACCCCCTCCCCCTCCCATACTTTTCCCCATTAACAGCATTTTTCATTAGTGTGGTACGTTTGTTACAATTCATGAGCACATATTGAAGTATTGCTGCTAACCATGGTCTATAGTTTACATTATGGTTTACAGTTTGCATCACACAATTTTCTAGGTTTTGAAAAAATGTATAATGGCCTGTATTGTCACTGCAATGTCATGCAGAACAATTCCAATATCTCTAAAATACCCCATGTTACATCTATTCTTCCCCATCCCTCCCCTCAGAACCTCTGGTGACCATTGCCTTTATATCATTGTTACAAGTTCTTCCATTACTAGAATAATAATAAGTCTACTTTGATCCATAGTTGCATCCCCTCACCTTGTATTTGTTTATTCCTCAGTGTTGAGGATTTGGGGATGGTGATGCCCACTCTGTTTCTGATTGAGAGAGGGCTTAGATCCCATGGGGCAGTGGGTGGAACTGTCTTGCTTGCAGTTGTGGATACTCTGTTTTTTTTGGGATGGGTGTTGTCCATCATCAAACTTTAATCATTTGTCCTGGGGGAGTCTGATGAATTGGAGGGTAGATGTTGGCTGCAATTCTGCTGAGATTCAGGGCTCAACTGGCATATGAACAGCCAGAAGATTTAAGTCTCTGGGACACATATTTAATGGGTGTAGTGCTAATTATACGTTCAAATAAAAGAGACAGAAGAACCATGTGTAGGAAAATTATAAATGAGTCCAACTCCATTACATTGGGGGGTGTATTAGTCAGCCAAAGGGGTGCTAATGCAAAATGCCAGAAATCGGCTGGCTTTTATAAAGGGTATTTATTTGGGGTAGAAGCCCACAGTTACCAGGCTATAAAGCGTAAGTTATTTCCCTCACCAAAGTCTGTTGCCACTTGTTGGAGCAAGACAGCTGCTGACGTTTGCCAGGGTTCAGGCTTCTTGGGTTCCTCTTTTCCTTAGGCTCCATTTCTTTTCGGGCTCAGCTCCTCTGTTTCCTCCACAAGGTCAGCTGTAGACTATGAGGCTCTCTAGGCTTTGCCTCTCTCCACAAGGCCAGCTGTGAACTGTCAGGCAAACGGCTCGTCTCTTTTCCAGGGGCCCTCTCTCCTTCCTCAGACCAAGCTCCTCTTTGGGTTCACTTCCCCGGGCTCCACCATTAAAACTCAGCATCAGAACTCCAACTCAAAACTCCAGCTCACTCCTCTGCTCTACCATGTAGTTTTAGCTCTGAGTCCCCGCCCATACGTGGCCCAAACAAAGCCCTAATCATAATTTAATCATACCCAGAGGAAGAGATAGTTTACAACCATAATCCAATATCTATTCTTGGAATTCATAAATAATGCCAAACTGCTACAGGGGGATAGGTTATCATATTCCAAGGTAAGGCCCATTGACAGGGTGCCGAATTTCTGGGGTTGTCTGCTCTGCCTGTAGTGTCCAGATGTCTCTAGAGCCCTCAGGAGCCCCCCTGCTTGAGGCACTGTTTACTACAACAGTCAGTGAGATTCTCCTAAGACGTGCGTAAGTGTAACCTCTGGAATGACCTCCTGACTCGCTTTGAAATCTCTTAGCCATAAAACCTCATTTGTATTTAATATTTCCCCCTTTTGGTCGAGGCCTTTTTCCAAATGAATCACTAGTTGGTGCTTGGTAATAATCCCTCGGTGCCAGGTAGGCTTCTCCCCAGAGTCATATTCCACGCTGGGGTGTAGGTAGTGAGTTTATATGCTGAGTTTGGCTTAGAGAGAGGCCACATTAGAGCAACAAGGAGGCTTTAGGAGGTAACTCTTAAGCAATATATAATAGTAGGCTAAGTTTCAATTTCACAAGAGCGAAGTTCATAAGTACAAGCATCAATATCAAGGGCCTGGCCAATAGTCTGTCCATTGCTAGGCACTGCCCATGTACTCTAGGGATTCTTGCCACTATTAGAGAATGTAGCAGGACTCCCCAGAATGGGAATCCAGTATTCTTTCGGTTATTGTGTGGGCCTCCACCCACTGAGACAACACTCCATGACCACTTGAACACATTCATATTCCACAGAGGCATGCCCTGGGTGCACCCTTCCCCACATATCCCCCCACCACTGACACCCTGCATCGGTGATCTTTTCCTGCAACATTTGTGATACTTCTGCAATCCAAAACCTCTCCTAAAACAAAGCCAAAATGCAAAATAAAAAACAAAGTAAAAAATATATATAAAAAATTAAAGAAAAAATTTTTTGCATTGTCTTTCATTCCCGTAAGATCTGTTATCTTTTATGTACAGTGACAATCTCTTCTGTATGTTCCCCCAGTGTCTTATTTTTTTCACTTTATTTTCAAAGAAACTTTAGGTACAGAAAAGTCACATAGAAAATATAGGAGATTCCCATATACCCCATCCCCTCCCCCCTCTCACATTTTCCCCTACTAATAACATCTTACATGAGTACGGTACATTTGTTACAATTGGTGAACAAATATTAAATCATTGCCACTAACCATGGTCAATGGTTTACATTATGTTTCACATTCTGTACCATACACTTTTATAAGTTCTAACATAATGCATAATGGCCTATATCCATCATTGCAAGATCATGCAGATCAATTCCAATGCCCTCATGCTCCACCCATTCTTCCCTCCTCCTCCCCTCGAAACCTGTGGTAACCACTAGGTTACAGTTTTTGAAGAATAAAGTTCATAGTTACATGCATTGATGTTGAGGGCTCGACATATTTGTCCATCTTCTTTTATTAGGCACTGCCTATGTTCTCAAGACACTCTTGCCCATCTATTTGAAAACCTAGCAGGACTCCCCAGGATGAGAGTTTAATATTTTCTTGTTTAATGTGTGGGTCTGCACGCACTGAGATAACACCCTGTGACAAGATGAACACTTTCATATTCCACAGAACCATGCCCAGATGTGCCCTTTCCCACATACCTCCCCACCCCTGACGCCCTGCACCAGTGACCCTCCCCTGCAGTGTTTGCTAGGAGAACATTCCCACCATTGCAGTTTTAAACACAGACCTACAAGTCCCCAGAGTTCCCCTGTTCCTTCTTCCAGCCCTCCCCCCAGTTCCATGGATAGTCCAACCCCTTTCCCCCCTGCTCACCCTCACTTTCCAGCACTGTCAACCCCACTCACATCCCTGCACCACTCTCACCCCCATCCATTGCCAAACTACCCCCTTCCACCTTATCATAGATTTTACAGTATTAAGCATCGGCTCACCACACTTATTCCCTTTCTGTCTCCTGATAGCCTATCTTCCATACTCTAGCTCTGTGAGTCATGATTCCTTCTTGAGGATTCTACAAGGGAACAGCAACCAAAAAATAACTAGAGACATTGTTATAAGTACTGGTTAGGAGCATTAAATGTATAGTTACTTGTATAGTTTCTTAGTTTGCCAGGTTGCTATGGCAAATAGGTAGCCTAATTTCCCATTGTTTTAGATAGCACATTAGAAGGCAGGCAGATGTGTTGGCTTAAACAATGGGAATTTATTGTCTCACAGTTTTGGAGGCTAGAAGGCTTACTTCTTCCCATGGGCAGTGTGCTGGTACTGGCTTGCCAGCAATTCTTGGGGTTCCTTGGCTTTCCTGTCACATGATGATGCCCTCTCATTTCTCTATCTGCTCTTCCAGTTCTGATAACTTCCTGCTTCTGCTCTTCCCTGTGGTTTTCTCTTTATAAGGTCTCCAGTAATTGAGATTAAGGCCCACCCTCATTCAGTTGGGCCACACCTTAACCGAAAATAACATTTTCAAGAGGTCCTATTTACAAGGAGATCACACCGCGGGGACATGGATTAAGGTTAAGAACACGTGTGTTGAGGTACACGATTCAACCAACCACATATAGCTAAACAAAAAGGAGTTATAAGAAGGAGATTATAGTATTTCATGGCCAGATGCTCTAACAATATAGATACTGTACAATTACTTAAAAGATGGGGGAGCATTGGGAAATTGTATGCAAAAGTAATTTTTAAACTGTTCTCAGTAATTAATTTGATAGAGATAGTGTTGGTGTTCGTCTTGCTAATCTGAAGCTATGTATGTATTTTGGAATAAAGTAAATGATTAATTTTGTGATAATCTAATTTTATCATCTGAATCTGGTCTTGGTCTAGGATTCTGGTATGGAGGAAAGGAAGTAAATGATGTAAAATAAAACAGGTTAAGTAAAAACCCTGTAGACTAGAATTTGAATCGAAAATATCAGTAAGAAATCACGATTAAAAAAAAAAATCTATCTGTATGTCCTATCTCTCTGCCCATCCATCTTCCCATCCTCCCATCCATCTATCCATGATCCATCCATCTTCCTGTTTGTTGTCTTTCCATCCATCCATCTATCCATCCATCCATCCATTCATCCATCCATCCATCCATCCTTCCTTCCATCCATCCAGTCTATCTCCTAGCTCTGTACACTACCAAGGCCTAGGAACTGACCAACACAGCATCAGTGAGCATTCCTAATGCCCACTTCATGGTCTTGAAACACTATTTCCCTCTAAAAGAAACCAGGGCTTCTTGGGAAAATGGCTTATTGGGTGTGGAACAAGAAGTGTAATAAGATGAGCTTGGAAGATCATACACACCAGGTTGTGTCAAAAGGGTCCAGGAATCAACTCGAAGAGGCTGCCACTGGCAATTTGGCGTCAGTAAGGTTGACAACAGTGTTTCAGTCCATGAGGTCATATGCTACTGAAAAGAATTGGTCACTTTTGGAAAGTCTTAGGGAACCCATGCATTATTTTGAAAAGGGTAAGTAAGGAGCATTTATCCTGCCTTTTCTATACAAACTGTACAATTGGTCAGTCTAATAGTTGATGAGGAGAAGTTTCTCTTTATAGAAGTATTCCAACTAGCAGTTGAAAAGGAGTGGTAGAATTAGAATATCATCATTTTGAAATCCCTAATAAATAAATGGATCAAGACATGAGCACCCACAACCATGTCTTTTGTGTCTTGCGGTTGGAGAACACACCACCACTTCTGAACTTGACATGGCCCCAAAACAACACCTGAGACCGACCAACCCTGTAGCTCTAACTGCCAATTTACAGGAATTCAAAAGACAGACTTGCTAAAGTTTTGTGGTTGCAAACAGCAGTCTAGACTATCAGAAACTCTATAGTCAAACAGACTGGTTTCTTCAACAAATAAATTACAAAGGGTTAAAAAATGAGGTAGGGTGGGGTGGATGAAAGGGCTACCAGTAGTTTAAAACAGACTTAAACCATATATTTGAAAGTAAACAGTCAAAAGTAAACTATAGGGTTTACAGCTACATGCTTAGGTAGTAGAATGATGAACAACAACAAGAAGGAAGAGGTTCTCATAAAGCCAGGATACTGGTACTTTGGGGGGAGAGAGGGGATTAAGATAGGGATGAAGCAAATGAGAGCTCCTCGGTGGCTGGCAAAATTCTCCTTTTTGACCTGTATGGTAGTTTCAAGGGTGTTTGCTATGTAATAATTCATTAACCTATACATTTATTTCATGCAATTTTGTCAATCTGTGCTATATTTTATAATAAAATGTCTTAAGAACCAAAAATGGAAATATCTTGACAACAATACTTTTACCTGACAGCTTTGTTATCTGATCAGAATGAAGAATTATTTTCACCCAAGAAGTTTTTCAAGGTGTTATTGTGACATGGAGTCAGGTTGTTGCACATACCTTCTTTATTTGAGGGACATGTTTGAGCACAAGGAGCTTTCGGAGAGTGATAAATTAGTGGTCTGGTTTTATTGGGATTGAAGCTTTAGATGAAAACTATCTTCAAGGGTTGCTGTTTCTTGACAGCAGAATGAAAGTATCACCTACTTTTGGTTTTCTTTTTAATTAATTTGTTTTTTCTGTTAGACATGGTAATTAAATATGGCATTTCTATCTGAATCATTAGTGTCACAGAACTGGACGAGATGCCATCTATCCTAGTCAGTTTATCCTACACAACAAGAACCTGTGTCCCAGGAAGGTGGGCCACGGGTCCACAGCCTCACACCAGCTCAGAGGTCCTGCCCACCTTGGGAGCTCCTTACTGTTCTGTGCCCCTTCCCCCTTTAGGCAACAGACAGAAGAATATGTCTAGGTGGCATCTTTGTGGTGGTTGTGGAGAGCAAGTTCTAGTTTGTTGTGAACTGAATGTCTATTTTCATTTTGTGGAAAAATGGACATTGATTTTTTTTTTTTTTTTT
>JAQZBX010006517.1:0-52939 GCA_029593785.1 Cabassous unicinctus | reverse complement strand
AAAAAAAAAAAAAGCAAGAATTTCATATCCACTAATGGTCATATTTTCAGTCCTCATCCTACTTCAATTCTTTTTAATTTTATAGGTTTGTAACACTTCTTCCTTTTTGAAACTCATGCATTCTGGAGCACTGGTCTTGGTCCTTTTCCTAATGCCTTTCTGTTCAGTTTCAGTTTCCTTTCCTACCTCTCCTTGGTAGTCTTAAAGAATTATATATTTGACCTTTTTCTCTTCTCACTCTGTGAAATCTATTCCATTCTTATTACTTTATCATTGATGATGCCTAAAATTGTTCAAGCTGCACCCTATTCCTTTAATAAGTATTTATTACTCTGCTAGTTGGCACAGAGAGGTCCCTGCCCCCACATAGCTTACAGTCTATTGGGGATACAGTGAGAAAAACAGCAATAATTGTATTTGAGTTCTATGAAAGTAAGGTATAAGATCCTATAAAAACACATAATAGGCCCCTCCCCTCCCTAGGTGGTGGGGCTCTGAGAGAGTAGGGAGGACCCATAGAGAGGTGACAAAAAGAAGAATGGCTGGTGTGGTTGGAAGATTGGTTATATTGAGCAAATAAGTACCTTGACTGAGCAAATATATATATTGAGGATAATGAAAGCCAGGTTCTCACTGTTGGAGAAAGGATTTACAAACATAGAAAGGAAGAAGGCTAAAACTAATCCCAAAGTATTAGATTGGAATTAGAGGTGTTAAAAATTGGTATTGGAGAGTATGAATTTATAGTATGTATATATAACATATACACATATACACAGGCCCACAAATGCATATGTATGTGTGTGCATGTAGGTACATAAAAACATATATAGATTTTGTTTTTTTATACATAGATTTTAGAACTCAGCAGCATCTGCTGAAAGGATGTAGAAACAGTAACAGTCAAATAAGAACACTCTGAGAATTCAGATCTTGGTCTCCACCAAAAGAAATCAGGGCCTGTTTTAGTTCGCTAAGCTGCTCAAAGCAGATACCATGAAATGTGTTGGGTTTAACAATGAGACAAATGTACCACACTAATGAAAGATGTTTTTAATGTGAGAAAGTGGGGGAAGGGGAGGGGTGGGGGGCATATGGGAATCCCCTATGTATTTGATGTAACATTTATGTAATCTAAAGCTTCTTTAAAAATAAAAATAAAAAAATTTTAATACAATAAACCCAAGACATTATTAAAAAAACAAAACTATGGGAATTTATTAGCTTACAAGCTCAGTTTTTAGGCTGAGAAAAGTGTCCAAATCATTGCATCATTAGGCAATACTTTCTTCTTAGAAACCAGCTGCCTGTGGTCCTGGACTTCTCTGTTATGTGGCAAGGCACATGGCAGCATCTGCTGGTCTCTCCCTTCTCTTCTGGGTTTCCTTGCTTTCAGCTTCTTGCTTACATGGCTTTCTCTCTGTATCCATCCCATTTATAAAGGACTTCAGTAAAAGGCTTAAGACCCACCCTGGGCCATGCCTTAACTGAATTAACCTCATCAAAAAGGTCCTACTTAAAATGAATTTATACCCACAGGAATAGATTAAATTTAAGGACTTGATTTTCTGGGTTATATACGGTTCCAAACCACCAAAGGGCCCCTTGGAGAAAGGGCTGATTCTGAGATGAATGTGGAACATGTTTTACCATGAAGTAAGGAAATGATCAAAAAATGATGGAGACATGTTAAGAGGACATAAGAATCAGCTTGAATGGCCTCCCACTGGCCAAATCTGGGATAACTTGAATTTTGAAATAAATGATGGTAGTTGTAGCTATTGGGCAGTTTGATATAGTTATGAATTCCAAAAATAGATATTGGATCATGCTTGTAAACTGCTCTGCTAATCTGCGCATGATTAAGTTATGATTACGGTGTTAACTGGGCCATGTCAGTAGGGCATTGAGCCCCACCCCTTGGTGGGGTGGGAATCAAATATAAAAAGCATGACAATGAACAGAGTGGAAGTAGTTCTGATATTGGAGTTTTGATGCTGGAGCCCTGGGAGGCAAGCAGACGGAGGAGCTTGGTCGTGAGGAAAGAAAGGCGGCCCCGGGATAGAGACGAGCCGTTCGCCTGATAGTCTACAGCTGGCCTTGTGGAGAGAGGCAAAGCCTAGAGGGCCTCATAGTCTACAGCTAACCTTGTGAAGGAAACAAAGGAGCTAAGCCCAGAGAGAAACGGAGCCCCGAGAAGAGAGGAACCCAAGAAGCCTGAACCCTGGCAAATGTCGGCAGCTATCTTGCTCCAACACATAGCAACAGACTTTGGTGAGGGAAGAAACTTATGCTTTATGGCCTTGTAACTGTGGACTTCTACCCCAAATAAATACCCTTTATAAAGACCAACAGTTTTCTGGTATTTTGCATCAGCATCCTTTTTGGCTGACTAATACAGTAGTAATAGATTACAACCTGTTAAATAAAATAGGAACCCATGAGTCCATACTGATATAGGTAGGTAGGTAGGTAGGTAGGTAGGTAGGCAGATAGATAGATAGATAGATAGATAGATAGATAGATAGGGAAAGGAAAACTCTTCATTACAGAGGAATGCCAGCTAATAAAAGTAGAAGGAATAATGGATATGGAATATAATGTTTTGGCATCTGTCATAGTGATTTGGAGTTGTCAATGGAGGCTAAGGCCTGTGGGTAAAGGATTGATGAGGATATTGACAATCTCAGTTACTTCTAATACTAGTAATAATCAAGTACAAAGGGAAAAATAATGATCTCATGGTATAGAAACCTGGCAGACACCAACACAGTAGCAGGATGAGTGAACATGATTGTGCCCTCTGATGTGATATATTGAGAAGAGCAGAGCATCATATCTGAGATATTCCCGCTAAGTTTTACTTGAGTCTAGGTCATGATGACATAGCAGATGGTTATTCTATAGAATTTAAGGCCTTCTTTTAAGAACTGTTGAAGACATGGGAGATAAGGAAAGACGAAGGAACTATTCTGGTTGGAAGTCCCTGAAGAGACATGAAAACTAAATATAGCATGTGTTCCAAATGATCCTAGTCCCCAAGAGAAAAAAGAAACATTGTTGGGAAAGTGGTTCAGTTTGAATGAGGTCTGTGGATTAGATTGTAGAGTTGTATCAGTGTTGATTTCCTGACTTGGAAGGTTGTGTGGTGAGGATAGGGGAATATCCTTGCTTTGAGAACTATGCCTTGCAATATTTAGGGGGTGATGAGCTTGCTCTCAAGTAGTTCCAAAAAAGACTAATGATGACAGGTGTATATAGTGAGGAGAAAAGAATGATGGGGCAAACACAGTGAAATGTTAACAGTTGGGGAATCTGGGTCAGGATATACAGGAATCCTTTGTACTGTTTGTGTAAATTTTCTCTTAAGTTTGAAATTATTAGAAAAAAATTTCCACAAAAGGAGAATCTATACCAGAGTAGGGCTTTAGGAAAGAATTTTGTAACCAAGTTCTGAACTGAAATCTAAAATATAGATTTGAAAGGAGAGATATTTTAGTTTAGTTTTTTAATAGTTAGCATTTAGATATTTGTTGATTGAATGCGTGAATTGAAGAAGTGAAAGAAGTTTGGAATGGCTAGAGATTAGAAAGTGAGTTGCAGCAGCTAGAAATTAGGCTAGAGAGGTAAGCAGGGAACATATCATATAGTAGGAACCCAGTAAATAGGTATTGCGTGTCCTTATACAGAAAGAAAATGTTCAAAATGATTTAAAAATTGGCATGAGAAGTGGCAGATCTCTACTGTAGTCTGGATGACAATTGAGAAACTATTCTGATCTGGATATCTTATGTTGTTTATGTTTTTGTTTTTGTTTTTGTTTTTGTTTTTGTTTTTAAGTGATACCAGGCATTGAACCAGGTACCTCATACATGCAAAGCAGGTGCTCAACCACTGAGCTACACTCACTCTGCTCTTAGGTTCTTTTAATGTTAATTTTCTTTTGAAATATCTTAAATTTTTAACTAATTCAGACAGGATTTTTCCTCCTTTAAGTTAAATAAGTGAAACTTTGTAGAAATTCTCAGCAAATGTCAGAATTTGGCGTATATATGCTTACATAAATACTTTATAGGATCAGAAGATAAATCATGTTTACCTCTAAGTGCTGCTCAGACATATATATAACTTGTGATTCAGTATGTATCCAGTATTGTACTCCAGCATAATTAAGCCCTGTCTGTTAATCTTCATCTATCTCAGTTCTCTCTTCCATACAGCTAAATTGTTTGAACTTAATTGGAGTATTACTTTTTAAGTAATTTTGTAGGGAAAATGTAACTGCAAAAAAATATTCACTGGCCCCTTGGCATTTTAGTCTGCTGCTATTATAATCCCAAATGAGTAGAATATTCTCTAGAAATAGTTTACATTTAAGAAGCAAACTTTGTTTTTTCTCTACCCTCCTTTTAGAAAAGCCATCATACTTCTCAGAAAGAAATAAGCCAATTCTTGACTAGATTTTTGTTCACCCAAAATACTTTTTTTTGCAACAAAATTGTGCAAAGGAAGAATTTTTTTAAAACTAAGGAATACCATTAGGTATAGAGACCTATAAAATTTATAAGTGAATGTGAAATATAAGAAATGTTCAGAAATACACGGATGCATTCTATAATTGTATTATAGAAAGACTATTTCCATTTTAAAAAGAATTGTTAAGGCACTTATTTTATAAGTATTTACAATATTGCTTTTTGTTTTGTGTTCCTAGGCACTTGGAGGTGTCCCAGGGAGTCAGCCATTACTTCCCAGTGGAATGGATCCAACTCGACAACAAGGTAATTACTCTAAAGTAAAAGTGAATTTTATCTGCAGAGAACCTCAGAGGAAATCCTTCCTTTTTTAAGGAAAAATTTATTTGTGTAAATCTTCCATAATTCTACCAGTTGCATTTTTGCAGGTAACATGGCCAAACAGTGTGTATTTTAAGCTAACTCTTAATTATGCATGATAGTGGGGGCAATGATAACATAAGAAAATAATATACAAATTATCCAAAAATCCATATTTTAACTAATAACTTCATAAATCTTTTTATATAACTTCTAAGAAGTGAGAATTGAAGTGATTATATGACCTCTTATCATTGTCCCTGCACTTTTCATATGGAAGGATTAATCTACCTAAAACATAAGCAGAAGGAAAAGGGGTACTAAGAAACAAGGAACCTGATCAGTTTAATAAACCCAGTAGTCAGGTCCTTTCATCGAGGTGTTTAAGTACCACAGGTATATAGGGCTCTATTGTACTGTGACAAAAGAAAGAGAAGCAAGTGGTGTGACAGAAGTAGTTCAGCACAGAGTAGAAAGAAAATTTCTACTACAAGACATTAATGGAGACTGTGGGTAGGTGGTAGTAAAAGTAGCATTGCATTGTAAGCCAAGATGAGGTGGTTTCAGTAACTCAGTCCCTTGGAAAATTAGACACTATAATATAAAGCAGGGAGGAGGCTACTAGCCTCTGGTTTAGCATTGATATTATTACATTGCTAATATCTACTTCCTTTTTCATTTTTTTAGGACATCCAAATATGGGTGGGCCAATGCAGAGAATGACTCCTCCGAGGGGAATGGTGCCTTTAGGACCACAGGTAAATAACCTGCGTGGAAGGTTAGGTGCTAGCGTTTTTGCCTTCACCTTATATAAACAAAGAATATTATTTACTCTGTTTTATTATATGCATTAATGGTTTGATATGATTGTTAGGCTCTTAAGAACATATCTGTGGCATGTCCAAATCGATGTAATAGCAAATCATAATTTTAACAGTGCTATCAAATATGCCTTGAAAATATACACTGTGTAGAAATACACTATAGTGATGATAATGAAAAACAGCTATTAACCTTTTGTTAGATATGCTAACATGGTTATTTTAAGGTAAATAAAACCTATTTCTATAGATCTTTTTTTAAAATGCTATTGGTAATTTTCTATATTTTACCATATTTCTTCATAGAATATGAAAACAACTGAGAAATATTTAGAAATAAATATCAAAATACTATCAGTATACCTTAGATGTTAGCCTACCTCTTTAGCACAATTTCTCAGAAGTATACACTGAGCCTCCTAGCTGTTGGTGACATTTTAAGCACATTGTTCCAACATATCTATTTTAGTTAAAATAACCTTCCATCTCTCTTGGGAAAATTGCTTGGAATAGAAATTAATTTTATAATGTTGTATTTCAAATAAGCTATTAGAAAATTAAGAATTTAAAATTTCTCCTTCATGGGTCAGAGGTTAACATGTCATAAAGCTGGCTAACAAGAATGAATTAATTTCTTTTCTTTTTCCCTTCCAAGAACAGCATTATAAGGGTTTCTTCTTTTTAACAAATGTACGATTGAATATATTGTTCAGAAATGAAAACAGGATTATTATTGTTTTCATATTTGTCATATTGTAAATTCATTTTGGATGCTATACTTGAGTGACTTCTTTGGTCATATTTCCTTGTGCTGAAATACTACTTCTGATTTTTTTTTGCTTATTTTATTCATTGTTTAGAATTTATCCATCAATACTTATTTTCTTTAGCTTTTAAAAAGCAACATAGCAATCTCATTCTTTTAAATTTCTCAGCCTAATTTTTTCAGAGTCAATAAATTAGAATCTGCACATTAACTTGAAACATGAAATAGATAATATTTGACCATTTTTGATCCACAAAAACTGCAACTTCATATAGTTCAGATAGATTGCAAATGTCTGTGCCTAATTTTAAAAATGAACAAAATTCCCCCTGTCAGTTTTAGGAACTTATTTCATGTATCTACTTTTAAAAATTAAATTGTTTCATTGTACCTCCCACCTACCCCCACCCCCAAAGAGTCAAAGAATTATGTACCTAACACCCAGATAATGTAACTTAGACCTAGGAGTTTTAACCATCATACAATAACATGTATTAATTATATTGAAAGATGAGACTCATATAACCAAATATTTTAGAGCTACTATATGACATTTAAAAAGTCACTGTATAAATATATTTTGCCTCCTAAAAGTCAGAAAAAACCAATTTCCTTTATTTAGGCTAAGTTCTTTGCTATGTATTTTCTCGAGAAGAACTTAAAAACCTCTGACCTGGATATTTAAATTATTTTTCCCTATTTCCACTCATATTGGAGATGATGACTTATGTGACCAATCATCATTAAGCTATTAATAGCAGTTAGAATTTATTAGATCTATTGGATATTTCATTGATTGAATTTACTTTCAGTTTCTAATGAACTAAGCTAACTAATTTGGCTGCACAGAGCTTAAAGATTTTCTTAATAGATAAAATTTAAATATACATTAGAAACTTTATGCCTATAATTTAATTATCATTCTTCATGGATTTACATAGTTTCAGCTAGTTGCTCTTTAGACTTTTGTCACTTCCAGACCACTATTTCTAGTACCATTTATAAACAAGAGTCTGATTTGAGGGTCAATTTTGTAATGCTTAAAGATGTATACCAGTGCTTACCTAAGTTATAGGAACACATATTTCATTTGAAAATGCAGAATATAAAAAGCATACTGATCTGTATGCTTTATGTTATTAATATCAAGCGACATTTATGTTTTGTGTTATAAATAAATTACAACAGAAAAATAAGAAAACTTCTATTTCAGGTGAGTAGTCTCTTATTGATGAGTTTTAATAACTAAATTATTCATGTAATTGTGAATTCTTTCTTTGCCTTTTCAAACCACAGAGAATAGTTTATTTCTTCCATTTGGATTAGCAGTATCCTTGCTATGTATTTCTATTTAATTTGAGGGAAATAAAGTATTTTTTATGAATTTACCTCAGAAACTAGAAAGACCTACAATAACTTTTTTAAAATCCCAGTATACAAAGTGTAAAGGGATAAGGGAAATTATGTATACATAGCACGTATTTAAGTGAAAACAGGAATCACATTCATATGAAATGGCACAATTGGGGGAAAAGTCAGATAACATTTGAATTAGGGGGATCCCTATGAGTTATTTATTTCATAATATCTGGTATATAAAAGATATGAATTATAAACTGAGAGCTTTGTGATAAAGATTAGCTGTGTTTCTTGAACGATAAATGTGAAAAACAACTCTTATAGCAGGTATTTAATTATACAGATGCTACCCCAAAACAGAATCCATCTGCCTTATTGTAGATGGATTATAGAAGCAGTCTCTGGAATATGGTCTCTAGCTTTGTGCACAAAGAAAATACACATCTCTTTTTTATCATAGATACTGCTTCTATAATTTTCTCAGCTGAAGAATAATGTGGTGAAAGGGACAGGAGTTATCTATTAGAACAATTGAATCCTAGAACAAAGAAATATGTATAATCTAATGCTTTTTAAGGCAAAGTGCACGCTTAAAATATAGTAAACCTGTAATTAATACTTATTGCATGAATGAAGTAATAAAAGTTTGCTGCGAAATCCTGGAATGTTTTACCAACCCCTTATCTATTTTAGATTTAACTACAGTGGTAGTACAGGATTCTTAAATTGATAACAGTATCCTTTCCATGGAAAAGCAAGATGATCTTTTTAATCAAGGAAAATGTCTTCCATAATACTATATTTGAAGACATTTTTCTGCTTGCTTTTGTATTAAGATGTACTCAGCTAGCCTGTGTTCTTATGCTCAGTATCATATGATTAACAGAAAATTTCACCAAGACTACCAAACTGGTTCTAGTTCTTCCAGAAATCTGAAGAATAAATTAGTTATAAATAAGCAGGAACTTATCATGATTTCCAGACAGATGCTTGGGGTGGGAAATGATGAGATGGAAATATATGATGTATTTTCATATAAAGAGAAAATAGGCTGATTCTGCATAGGGAGGTAAGATTTCAACTCAGTATAAGGAAGACTTTTTAGGAATTGAACTGTCCAATCATGGAAAAACTTGTTATAAAAATTTTCAAGAAGATCTTAAACAGCCATTTTGTCAGAAACATTGCATTGGGAGAGAGTTTAGACCAGATGGAATCGTATAGTTACCATCAGCTTTAAAATCCGTGTTTCTAAGTTAGTTCTTCCCATTCTGCCTTTGTTGATACCCCTAGGAAAGTCAGTTGATATTTTTTCTTATCTTTCTGATTTCTTTTTGCTTTAGATCATTAGCAAAATGAAAATATTTTATAAGCATATCAAGTTATGTACTGAATTTCTTCCTCATTTCCTGTGACAGTTCAGCTTAATTTATCTATTTATTGAAAGTCTTCTATGTGCCAGACACCATACTTGAGCATGAGATATACAAAGATAAATACTAGGTGCTAGTAGTTTAGGAGAAGATGAAGACACTAAGAAAAACTGTTATCCATACTCTGTCATAGTACCATTAGATGAAAAAGCAAGTAATTCCATTAGGGTTGAGAGTCATGGAAAGCTAATGAGATGAGGACTCATTTAAGTTGATCCCTTATAAATGGTGAGAAGAAATAGCAGCTCTATTTTTGAGCACCAAGCACTGTGATAGGTGCTTTATATGATTTCATTTTATCCTCCAACAAGCTATAAGTGAGATGATAGTATAACTTTACAGGAAAGAAAATTAAGGTTGAGAGAATCATTGGCCCAAGATCACACATCTAGAAAGAGTGAAGAAGAAACAGGGCAGGGGCAGCAGAGATTCAAACCAATGTCTAAGGACAAAGAAAGCTATAAGGAAAATTAATGTTTTCCTTGATAAAATAAAACACAGATCCTCTAAGATCTACAGTGAGGTAAGACTTCCTTATGAAGAATTTTGACTAACTTTCTTCTCAGAGATCCCTTGCTAATAGCACTGCTGCCACTACAACATTTGATTCAGAGGTTAAGGGAAATATCTATTCCTTTAACCAATGACTCAAGTGTGGATAGAATCATTCTAGTTTCCCATAGCACACAAAAATTAGGATATTTAAATAAGATTCCCTTAAAGTAAAAGTAAACAGTGAGACTAGCATGCAGCTAGATAATTTGATTTATCAACTGGCTTGCTCTCTGGAGTTAGACATTCTCTCACTGAACATTTCCTTGGCATCTTAGCATTTACTACTCAGAAGGCTAATGCAGATAAGTCAACATGATTATAAAACCATGTGTTTCTGAACCACAGAAATCCAGTCGGCTGGAGGGTATTGTTGGGAGTAGGCGAAGACGTTGAGAACTGTAGGAAATAAGGGCAGGAAAGACAGATTGGTGTTGAGCTGTGAAAAACCTCACAGAGCCATGCCAAGGAATTTAAACTTTATTTGATAGGCAGTATGGGCAATCATGACTTCAAGTGGCATGAATAGGACTGAATTTTAGAAATATAGCTCTAGAGGCAGTATGGAGAACACATTAGAAGGGTGAGAGACTAGAGTTAGAGAGACCAATTCCAAATGACAGAGATTAGCAGTAGGAAGGAGAGCACTATTTCAAGAGCTATTTCACAGTAATAGACTTTGGTGGTTGACTAGATATGGGAATTGAAGGAAAAGGAAGAGACATGAAGGACCTCTCAGAGGCTGTTAGCCTGGACTATTGTGTGGAAGATGATGCCATCTACTAACTGTGGAAGCACCATGAAAAACACAGTCCTGAGAAGATAATGTTGAGTTTACTTTTAGATATGTTGAGTGTGGGTGGTACCCAATGGAAAGGAGCCATATGTTCAACTTATGGATGATCCAGGAGCTCAAGAGATATAGCATGACAACAGATAAATGATTTGGGATTGTTGAACAAACAGTAACAGATAAGATTACCCATAAATGGGTATTTATTAAAAAGAATGCTATGGATTGAACAGAGGAAAAGCAACATTTAAAGAGTTACCAAATAAAAGGAGCCAGCAAAGGAAATTGAAAAAGAGTAGTCAGAAAGATTGGAGGAATAGTTGTGTCAGGAAAGCAAGGATAAAAATGGTTAATACTGTCCAAATGTCACTATCATAATCATGATAATGATAAAATTAATCTTTGGGCCCTTATGGCAACAGAAGTAAGCTAATATGATGTACATGTTTTGAATGCACATAATAGTAACAGAAGCCTATTGTCATATAGTTCATATAGACATATTTTGAGTATACTTTAGTTTTCATATATTTTGTTTATTTGTATATTAGTGCATTTCTGTGTTGGAAATTTTATTTTGTGGACAGAAGTTTGCCTTCAACTTTCTTATATTGGGTTCACTTGGATTTTTTTGTATTAAGGCTTTATAAACAATTTTTCTGGGTCTGACAATTTCAAACATGTTGACTAAATCTTTCCTTTAAAAACAAAGTTTTGGATTCATAAGATGTTTTATTTGAAAAAGTTCACTATTGTACAAATGTTAAGAACTGAATAAAGATATGTCAAAAATTGTAATTGCAACCATACCTTAAATCAGTTAACATATTCTAATGATCTTACATATGCACAAAGTTTTTAAAAGCCACAAACCAAAGTAATTGTTAAAATAGAAGCAAAAGTACAAGAGTGGACCCTTCAGAGAATGAATTGCACAGGCCTTATCCAATCCAGAGTTATGTAGGGAAATCATTAACCTGCTCTCCTTTTTTTCCCCCCTCCTCTTTGGTTTTGTTTTTTTGTTTTGTGGTAGTCTGACCCTTGGTTATCATTACAGAACTATGGAGGTGCAATGAGACCCCCACTGAATGCTTTAGGTGGCCCTGGAATGCCTGGAATGAACATGTAAGCAGAATGCTATATTATCCTGTTTAGTAAAGTGTTTTATTTTCTGTCTACTAAAGTGACACTACTTTGTAACACAATTTGAGCTCCTAAATCTCTATATAATATAAAAATGAGCTATAATATTGGCTTCGTTTTCACATGTTCTCTATGTTTTTAGTCCTTTCCTTGCAACCATTAAATTTGTTTTTCCATTTTCAGATACCAAAAATGCCAACTTTTGGCCTGATTCTTTTTTCATTTTCATGTTTTACTTGTTTAATCATCACAAAAATTATATTTTATAAATATGCATTTGGTCTCCTTTTAGTGTTCACAAAAGTATTAAGAAATGCTAACACCAAGACCATAAATTTAACTCCAGAAGTAGATAATTGAATATTTTTAATGTCATTTTAATAGATGCATAGTGATTCCTAAGAGTAAAGTTTTTAACTCTTTTATATATATGTGTGTGTGTCTTTACTTCTGCTTTGTTGCAGGCTCTCTCAACACAGGAAGAATTCTCTCTGGTAGCATCTTCCATATTAAATAATTTTCCATAGTGTAATGTCCTTAGGTGAGGAATAGACTAAAGGGTTTTACTGATAAGGGCTTTTCAAATTCTTAGACAGTAGTTTGTTTCTATCAGGCAATATGATGGAATTTATTAAGGATTTTTAATTTATTTTTCATTATCCAACTTTCCCTCAAAGTTACATAAACACCAAATGCTTGTTCATGACTTTCATTAATTCATCATAGGATCAGTTCTATGATGTGGCCTAAAGAAAGCTTACCAGAAATAATGAAAGTGTTCCACGTACAGTAATGGGTGGTCTTCTCAAATATAATTTCCATAAGTCCATGTCTTGGTTACTTAGATATCAATTAAACAACTCTTCCTTCTTGTAATGGCATTGAAGACATGCTGTCAGATAAGCTCTTTTGATGTATTGTAGGGATTGTTTTTTAATCATCTGAAACTATTTTCATGGAAAGCAATTTTGCCTAAAATAGAAAATAGGTTAATAGATGGGTACTAGCCAGACTCAAAACTAGCAGAAGAGGGAGAAAAGTAGGTCAAATTTTCCTATCCTTGGTTTTCACTTTTAAAATGAAAATGGATAGATGCAGTTTTAAAGATTAGTATAATGGTTACTATAAAAAGGGGTGAATGATAATTTGTGCTTCTGTCAAAGGCTAAATGTACGATGGAGATAATAAATAAAATTTACCTATCTGATATTTTCACTTTAAAATACCACAGATATAAGAAGTATAAATTTTGAGTGCTATGATCAATCAGAATTATTATTAAATATTAATGTTTTTAAAATCATTCTATATATTACTCTTCAGTATGATTGGCTATATGGCCAACTTTAAATCAAACTATTTTCGCCAATAGGGAGAAAAAAATCTTGCTTGTGACCTTTGGGAGAATCAAATAGCTGCTTAAAATTTTCCAGTTCCATTCTCATGTATACTCAAGCATATGGAGACTAAAAATATAGTTGAAATTTTTAATATTATTTTTGTTGATATTTGGGTTTGGGTTTCTCAAAGTATCCTAGATACTTTAAAATTTTTCTATTATATAATATTTTACTATTTATATAATTTCTGGTTCATAAATAACCTTTAAGCCATACAGACTCAGATTTCCATGATTTGTTACTATTGCCTTTTATTTGGGGTCTTATACCATTTTCAATTTACTATAAATTAGGACTCCTTCAAGGACAATGAAAATGTAAATATTTGTATAAACCTTTGGGAAAGTTCTATAGTGTGGAAGATCCAACCAGAGAGAATTCTTCTTGTATTAATATTGGCCCCAACGAAACAACAGTGAATTTGAAGAAATAAAAAATAAAATGCATTATCTCCTTTGTACTCAATAAAGTGCACTTTATTGAAGTTCACTTCACAATTTAATTGTCTTTAAAATAAAGTAAGTTTTACTTTGTATAGATAAATATTTCTAACTATTTTTTGCTTTCTTCATATCACTTTTTTATGTTTTGGAAAACTTAAAAATCTAAGAAAAAGTTATCAGAATGGTGTTGTCCTAAGCAATGTCTTATCTTTAACAGTCGAAAATTGTTGCCTGTCTTGGGCCAGGGAAGATCTGCTGGAGAGTCCCATCTGAATGATTTTTCTTTACCTTGTCACTTTTTATCTTTTGTCAGTGAAAGTATCAATGACAATAAAAATACCTAACCCTGGTCACTAAAGTAATTAAATACTGTTTTTTAAGTGGCAACTTATTATCACAGCATAAAACATTTGGAACAAAATTTTATGTTTTTGCTGTTAAAAAATATTAACTGCCTCCAAAGAAAAGGATTATGTTTATTTAATTTTTACGTTTCCATGCCCTAAACACAGGATAAATTACACAAAATGTGATTAAAAATTAAAATAGGAGTATATTTTAATGTTTCTCTAATTAATATTATATCTATAAAAGTAAAAGCTTGATATTAATTTAATAATTTATAGTAGAATTTACAAAATATTGTCACAATGTAAATGTTTGAAAATGCATTATAGATTATTTATAAAGGAAACTTGAATAGTGGTGTGTTTCTAAATTAACTACATATATACAAATTTTCAAAGAATATAGGATTCAACATTAAAACATTTCTAATTCAACTTTGATACTTTGCTATTTTATAGAAACTAAGAGGACAAAAGGATTTCAAAGGATCTTCTTGTTCGATATCATATCCTCTAGAACTATAAAGTTTATATAGTTATAGTCTTGAAATAAAATAACTGAATTACAGAGGAAAAGAGGATTTAATTAAGGTTTTGACTCTTTGGTAGTCACTGTGACTCTGATTCCATCATATCCATACACCCTTACCAAAAAATACAGACTTCTTTAAATACCATTTTTCTCTTTATTTTTTTTTTAATAGGAGGTATCAGGGATTGAACCAGGGATCTCGTACATACGAAGCAGGCGCTCACCCACTGCTACGCCCACTCCCCTCTCTTTATTTTTAAATGAGACTCATCTGATAGCACTTCAGAAGTTTCCATTCAGAATTAAGTCTTATGTTATAGTTTATAGAATATTTTCTTGATAATACAGATAGCCCTCAAAAAGAGTTGGGAATTTCTGAGTTTAAGTAGTTGTTCTAATAGAACTATTCCGTTGTATAACCTGCACTTCATTAAGTGCTATTTGTGAAACTTAAAATATGTTGCAAAGACAATGGAAATGTTGGGTGAAATTTATCTTATCTATATGAATTATTATTTAACCTCTTATAATATTAAAATATAATTTAATATAAATTACATAAATTAGTATTTATTAATCAAAATGCATAAAAGATTATTTTGTTACTTTAATGCATCATATTAATGCAGTCCTTGTTTAGATATAATATTAAAATTATGAGATCACCTACATAACTAATCGTACACAAATTTTTATCGTGATTTAGATATGCTATATATTTTTATGTTGTCTTAAGATAAATGTTTCCCAATATTCTGCATTTCTCTGTTGTTTAACTTGGCATCAAACAAATCATGTGCCCAAGTATTTTACATGATCAGCACACATATTATATTTTTCTTTAGTTTCTGTCCATGAGGGCATTGAATCCTATATGTAAAATCATCTTTCTAAAGTGTTCCTGAAACTAATTGTACAATGATAATTAGAGAAGCAGCAATTTCCATACATAATATCAGTGCTTCTCATCTTCTCCTTATTTGCATACATGGTCAGGTCCCCTCTGGTGTCTTATTTTCCCCTTCTAGTCCTCAAGCAAAATTGGGGAAAATTTCCTCTTGGTATCTTTAATAGAGCCTAAGGACAGGATTCCTGTCCTTCCCTGGTGTTTACACCCCTAGGGAAGCCCAGACCCCAACTAGATATAGTTCTAAATATTCAAGCAAACATGGGTACTATAATAACTAATTTGGACAACCTCTTTAACATTTAGAACTTTAGCTTTAGGGCCAAGCAGACATATTTTTTTAATTTAAAAGTTTTATTAATCTTAGCTATTAGAGGAGAAGGAATTTTGAGTGACCCTAATTACAGAGGACTGACTGACAAAAGTCTGGGTTTCATCAGGCAGTATTTATTCAGGGATGCTTAGTCATAAAGCTTGAGGAAAGGACCTTTTTGACTGATTTAATTGAGTTAATTTTCTTTTAAAATTTTCATGAACCTTCATATCTTTATGTGCTATGGAATATAAACTTCTCCTCCACCCTAAAATGAGGTATTATATTGGCATGCATTGGCATACTTTACTTCTTGCTTCTTGGAAGATTTTCACGGGCCACTGTCTTGACCTAAAATTATGAAAACATGAACTGTGATTCCTTTCATTTATTAGTATCTAAATCGTGAATGGCACTGAAAGATACATTGATATATAGTTTGTTGTATGTATTTATGTTGTATGTGATTTTTTTTAAAAGAAGTCAAATTTAGACAGCTTTTATATGCATTTATTTGTAGCTTAATAAGAGCAATCATTTTTATATATGAAATTTTACAAATAAATTGATTTTTAATGAGATGCAGGTGGCATTTATTGATTCTACAACATTATAGTTTATATTTATTTCATAATTAGTGCTTTTTACCCTAAAAGTGTGTTTTTATAATGATTTGGATATATGTATATATTTACTGCTGTATGGTAATTACCACTTTTAGTGATTATCACAATAACCAAATTTCATATTAAAATAAAACTGGAATTACTAAAAGTAGTTCGATTTGGGAAGAATACTGTTTAATGGAATAAAATTTTTTATTTAAAAATTAAAAGCCACAAAAATAAATATAGAAAGTAATTTTGGTGCTGAACTAGAACTTCAAGGTAACTGAATTGGAAAGTTAAGCTTTTATGATTTGCTATTGCCTATTGTTAAAAATTCAAAACATAGGCTAAAGGTTCATTTGGTATATCATCTTGTAGGGGTCCAGGTGGTGGTAGACCTTGGCCAAACCCAACAAATGCCAATTCAGTGAGTATAAATATTCATTATTATTATTTTTGCAATCTTTAGCATTTAACAATAATATTTAAAATGTTGCTTTTGAAAGTCCTGCAGTCAGTTGTATTAGCCATTTAAAAAGCAATCTTTCAAGATAGAGGTTTTGTATATACTTTTAGAAAAATACAAATATTTTTAAATGTATAATTTTTTTCACTTGAAGATCTAACAAAGACATGCATTTTATGAAGATTAACAGACTTTCAAAAATAAATATAGAGACAGGGTGTTTTAAGTAGCATTTATATAGTGAGCTATATTTCTCCTAAAAATAGTTTGAACTTCAATATAGCTACTATAATCTCTAAGTTGCCAGATAAGATTATTCTCTATCAGAGGCTACCAAGTTGTTATCATTTTGTTTGCTGTACTAGTTACAACTAGTTTTAGTCTCTTACTGCCCCCAGGAAGCAAGTGCATATTTGCCTTGTGGCTGTGAGCTAAATTGCCATCCTTGGACATCCTATCCTTTTGCCTGACAGCCAGGAAATTTCCTTTTGTGGCAGTGATTTGACTGCACAACTATTTTTCTCTCATGATAATGTCACATAAATATATGCACAGGTTGAAAATTAAGCCATCAATCTTAAAAGTAATATGATCCTAGAGAATTTTTCTATCTTGACTTTGAAATTTTGAGTTCCTCAATATGTAAAAGAGGACTGCTGTATACATCTTTCTAAGATACTGTTTTGCCAGAAATATTATAACATGAATATCTTTACTACTCCAGAATTCTTTGTTTGCTTAAATGTTTTTCAAGAATCCACATTCTTTTTGCTTCTTGCTATTTGCCTTTACCACTGTCACCTCAGCCAGTCATACATCTTCTGCCCATTATAGACAGCCAGGGTGCACTTCACACTCACAGGCTGCCCACCCCATCAGCACCTTCTTTTATGCACTCATCCTGAGACTGCAACTCTCAAAAGCCATCTAGAAAGGTGGGCAATTCTGGGTGGTTATATTAAGGATGGTGTATTGTTCCAGTAAAGAGTATTAGAGACAGAAATGAGAAGAACTATAGTAGCAGTGCATTCTGGTGATTTTTTTATTTTTTAGGCACTTCATTTCTTTAAGATTTTATAGAGCCAAATTCTGTGGGTAGGAGAAGGTACTATATCAGGTCAGCAGCCCTACATTATTTTAGAGCCTAAGAAGCACTCTGAATTAGACTAGGAGCTGTGCACATCAAACTGCCGTCCAATAGTTAGTCTTAAATGGGCATTTGACCAGCACACGTGTAGACAAGTAATGGAGTTAGAAGCAGGCTCCTCTGTTTAGTACACATATATATTTTTTACTGAGCAATTTCAGAGTAAGTTGTATCTATGAAGGCTTTGTCCCTAAATATTTGAGTATATGTTTCCTAAAAACAAAGACATTATCTTTCATAACCAAAGAACAATAATCAAAATAAGGAAATTAACATTGATGCGATGCTATATTCTAATCTACAGACCTTATTCAGATTTCACCAATTGTTCCAATAATGTCCTTGACAACAAAGGAAATCCTAGTTCATTTGTTGCATTTGTCTCTCATGTCTCTTTCGTCTGCTTAAATCTGAAACAGTTCCTAAGCTTTTCTTTTTTTAAAGTTTGTTGAATATAAGCCAGAATGTACCATAATTTGGTTTGGTCTGATGTTTCCTCATGAATAGATTGAGGTTATACATAGTTGGCAGGAATACCACAAAAGTAATTTTGTGTTTTTCTCAGTGCATCATTTCAGGAGGGACATGATGATTTGTCCCATTTGGTTATAGAGTTTCTTGTCAGATTTCTCCACCACAGAGTTACAATTTTTCCTATTGTAATTATTAACTAATAAAGACATAGTTTGAGACTATAGTCAATATCCTCTTCCTCTTCATAGGCACCCACTAGGTTTTGGCATCCATTGATGATTCTTGCCCAAATCAGTTTTTACTATATTGGTTCCAAATGGCTGCTTTCTAATTCTGTCCTTTCTTTTCTATTTATTAGGTGGCTTGCTATTATAGCAAAAAGATTTTTTCTTTCTCCCCTAGTTTTTCATTTATTCATTTTTGTATCATATGGACTCATGCATTATTATTTTTTTCAATGTGTATTTTCTATTTATTATTTTTGTATTATAGAAATTGTAGATTTACAGAGAAATCATGCAGAAAATACAAAGTACCCATATACCCACCCTGTCACTAACACCTTGCATTAGTGTTGTATATTTGTAACAATTGATGAAAGAATAATATTATAATTGTACTATTAACTATAGCCCATGGTTTCATTAGGGTTTCTGGTTTGTATTGTATAGTGGAATATTATTCAGTCATGTAAAGGAATAAAGTTCTGATACATGTGACAACATGGATAAACCTTGAAAGTATCATGTTGAGTGAAATAAGCCAACACAAAAGAACAAATATTGTATGATCTCCCTGTTATGAAATAATTAGAATAAGAAAATTCTTAGTCTGAAACTAGAATATAAGTTACCAGGGGCCAGTTGGGGATAGGGAATGGGGATTTAATCTTAAATTTTACAGAATTTCTGTTTGAAGTGATGGAAAAGTTTTGGTTATGGTGATGGTAGCAGAAACTTGTGAATGCAGTTAACAGCACTGAATTAGGTTGTGTATGTTATTAGAATAAACATTTTTTTAAAAGCTACAGGACAGTACAACACAAACAGGAATCCCTAATGTAAACTATCTCAACAAACAGAACTAGGTAATAGATGTATTTATATACACACACATACATTGTATCTTTCTATATCTATCGGTATATATTAAAAGCATGAGTTCACACTGATACCTTTATTTTCAGTACAACACACAGGATTCATTTTAGTCTTTCTACTTTCTATAATTGTGCTTGTTTCTTTAAATGTGAGAAGCCTAACTGTCATCCACAGTATCTAGGCTTAATTGCTTAATCCTTCACTGTCCATAATTTTGTCATGAAAAATTGTTTTGATTAAATACGTGTTTCAGGAGTCCTTGTCAACCAATATAACAGCATAAGGAGCTCCAGGGTGTCGTGCCCCTAAAGTTGTCTTTGACCAACTAGCAAGAACTAGCAGAACCATCTTCCTCAAAACTCCAGAAAACAGTTAACGGGTTACATTAACCAGACGAGTGCCAAATTAAGACAACACACCTTGAAAAATGATAGGTGACACTCATGGTATCCTTGCTAATCCCTCCCCTAAATCCATCCTAGTGTGGTGTGGTGCACTCCCATTGTGGGCCCCTGGCCCTGTTCTGGAGGGAGGGGAGTCACCCCTATGCGCATAATAGAGTACCTGTCTCTGGGTGCCAGTCTATCAGGTGGAAGCCTGAAAAACAGAACCAGGAAACTTGTCTCAGGCTCAATTTCTAGAACTTGTCTGTAGGCAGAAGCAGCTTGCAGACAGCTAAAGCAGTAAAAGAAACAAGTCAAATTGGCTTGGGGCAGAGGATTACCTGCATTAAGTCATAGAATAAGCACCTAGGACAGGGAGGAATTCTATTTCAGAGGGAGTTTGAATTCATGTAAATAGGGGAATTCCTAAAGCTATGAGGAAGCACAAGCCCAGCACAAGAAGCAGACTCCAGAGAGGCTCACATAAAACAGAGAAGACCAACCCATACTTCATAATCATACCTCAGGCTGATATTTATAGGAGGGATACACTCCAATAAACAGCCAAAGCAGAGTCAATTTGCAAAGGCTGTGAAAGGTGTTTTTTTGTGTTGGTTTGTTTTTGTTAGCTCCTGGCCTCAGGGATATCACTGTCTTACACTAACTTGATACAAACTTAAAGAACAGACAGCTCAGTGACTAAATTAACACTTTACGATATTAAAATGTACAGTGTGCAACAAAGATGACAAGACAAAGAAATTGGAAATGATGGCCCATCCAAAGGAACAAGATAAAAACTCACAAAGCAGCAATGTAGATAATTACTTTTTGGACATACCAGACAAAAGACTTTATAAAACTGATCTTCAATATGCTCAAGGAGATAAAGGAAAACACAGCAAAAGAAATAAAGGATATCAGGAAAACAATGAATGAACAATATAAGAATCTCAATAAAGAGGTAGAAATTGTAAAAAGGAATCAAACAGAATGGCTGGAGGGGGACAGATGTGGCTCGGGTGGTTGGGCGTCCGTCTCTCATATGGAGGGACCTGGGTTCAATCCCCGGGACCTCCTGGTAAAAATTTTAAAAAACTTAAAAAAGAATGGCTGGAGTTGAAGACCACAAAAACTGAATCCCCAGAGGGATTCAAAAGCAGATTGCGCCTAGCAGAGAAAAGAATCAGTGATCTCAAAGACAAGATAATTCACATAATTCAGACTGAGAAATAGAAAGAAGAAAGAATGAAAAAAAGTGAACAGAGCCTAAGAGACCTGTGGGACATCATCAAACATACCAATATTTGCATTTTGAGAGTGCCAGAAGAAGAAATAGAGAAGAAAGCAGAAGGAATATTCAAAGAAATAATGGCAGAAAACTTTCTACACTTAGAGTGGCAGATTGAAACTTTTGTGGACCCCAGGAAATCATGTCCTTAGGGTTAATCCATTCCTGTGCATGTAAACCTATTGCAGGTGGGAACTTCCCTTAAGGGCCTTTGATTAGATTGTATGACGCAGGGTGGGTCTTAATCCTATTATTAGAGTCCTTTATAAATAAAAAGCCACAGACACAGAAAAATTTGCAGAGACAGAGAGGAACCCAGAAGCTGACAGGGAAGGCCCTGGGAGCCAGCAGCTGAAATCAACAGAACACAGAAACTGAGAGGAAACCACTTTAGCCAGAAGCTGAAAGCAACAAGGCCTGGAAGAGAAGGGAGAGATGAGCAGACACTGCCGTGTGCCTGATTGCCCAGAGCTATAGCTCCAGGAGACAGCATCTTCTGAGGATGCCTTAATTTGGACACTTTCATGGCCTCCGAACTGTAAGCTTTTAAATTAATAAATCCCCATTGTAAAAGCCAATCAATTTCTGGTATATTGTTTGGCAGCCTTTAGCAAACTAAAACATTTAGTGAGACATCAGTATACACATTCAAGAAGATTAACAAAACCCAAACAGGATAAACTTGAAGAGAACCATACCCAGACACATAGTAATCAGACTGTTGAATGGCAAGGTTAAGGACAGAGTTCTGAAAGCTGCCAGAGATAAGCAACATGTCACATACAAGGGAGTCCCAATAGGATTAAGTACCAATTTCTCATCAGAAACCTTGGAAGAAGGTAGTCAAATGAAATATTTTAAATGCTAAAAGAAAACAATTGCCATCAATTGCCAGTGAGACTATCTTTCAAAAATAAGGGTGAGATTAAGACATTCCCAGATAACAAAAAACTGAAGGAGTTCATCAGCATTAGACCTGCCATACAAGCAGTAATAAAAGGAGTTCTTCAGGCTGAAAGGAAAGGACACTAATCAGTGGATCAAAGTGGCATAAAGAAATAAAGACCTCTGGTAAAGGTAACCATATGTGTAATTATAAATGCCAGTAATCTTATATTGCATTTTTTGACAGGTAAAACTTTTCACTCCTTACAGATTCTAAATTGCATAGGCATAAAAATAATGTTAACTATAGTTTTGGAAATACAATATATAAAGTTATAATTTGTAAGAAGTACAACAAAACGATAGGGAATGGAGGGCTACAGGAACACTTGTGTATGTATGCTATTGAGGTTAAACTGGTATCAAATCAAACATGTTTGTTATAGATTTAGGATATTAAATATAAGCCTCATGTCAACCACAAAGAAAATATATAAAAAATATATGCAGAGAATTTCGGAAGATGACATCGGAGTAGTCAAGCAGGGCTCAACTCTCTCACAAAAATGAAGGAGAAAGAGCCAAAAGCTGTCTGAGGGACCTGCTTTTGGGCATCAGCAGACCAGGACTGTGCTACACAACTCACAGGAGGGTGAGGGACAGAGAGATGAGGAATCCGAAACAACAAAACATAATTTACCAAACCCCCACAGTGGCTGGAAAGGAGTCCCCTCCCCCACCCTAGGCTATTAAGCTGGGGTAAAACCCCTGGCTCACTGCAGCTGATTGAGGGGAACAGACATCTTCTTCCCTGTCAGCTGTTTCAAGGGAAAAAGGAGGGGGAGTCAGGGGACTCTTATTCAGTAAATTCAGCCAGCAGAGCCCACTTTGAATCTCCACTCTAGACAGGCCAAAGCATGAGCAACAAAAAAAAAAAGAAATTAGATAAATGGGACCTCTTCAAAATTAAACACTTTTGCACCTCAAAGGACTTTGTCAAAGAGGTGAAAAGGCAGCTGACTCGATGGGAGAAAATATTTGTCAATCACATATCCAATAAGGGTTTAATATCCATGATATAAAAGGAGATCATACTACTCAACAATAAAAAGACAAACTACCCAATTTAAAAAATGGGCAATAGACTTGAAAAGACAATTGTCCAAAGAAGAAATACACATGGCAAAAAAAAAAAAAACACATGAAAAAATGTTCATCATCACTAGTGAATAGGGAAATGCAAATCAAAGCTACAATGAGATATCATTTCACACCCATTAGACTGGGCACTATTAAAAATTCAGAAAACTGTAAATGTTGGAGAGGATGTGAAGAGATAGGAATGCTTATTCACTGTTGGTGTGAATGTAGATTGGTACACCCACTGTGGAGGACTGTTTGGCAGTTCCTAAGGAAGTTGAATATAGACTTGCCATATGACCGGCAATACCATTACTAGGTATATACCCAGAAGAACTGAGAACAGAGATACGGGCAGACATATGCACACCAATGTTCATAATGGCATTATTCACAATTGCCAAAAGATGGAAACAACCCAGGTGTCAATCAACTGATGAATGGATAAACAAACTGTGGTGGATGGAATATTATGCAGCGGTAAGAAGAAATGAAGTCATGAAGCATATGACAACATGGATTAACTTGGAGGACATTATGTTAAGCAAGTCAAACACAAAAGGACAAATACTGTATGATTGTGCTATTATTGATTATATTATATAAACTCGTGGAGTGAATAATTAGAATATAGGTCACCAGACAATAGAATAAGGGTAGAGAATGGAAAGCTTAGGTTAATCTGTGCAGAATTGGTTAAAAAGTTGTTTGTAAATCTTTGGAAACAAATAGAAATGGTGAAAGCACATCATAGTGTTTTGTAACTTGCAGAGCTATTATATGGGTATGACAGTGGTTGAAAGAGTAAGTCTAAGGTCATGTATATTACCAGAAGGAATGCTAAAAAAGGTGACATGGGACTGTATAACATAGTGATACCTCATGTAAAATACGAATATGGGTGATATTACATATATAAGACTGTTTTGACAAAATATAAATACAAATACACTAAAGAGAAGGAAACAGAATAGCAGATATTTATGGCAGGGGAAGCATAGAGAGATTGAGAGGTGATGAGTTTTGTTTGTTTTTTATTATTATTATTGGAATAATAAAAATTCTAAAAATGATTGAAGAGATGAATGCACAACTATGTGATTATACTGAATACTATTGATTGTACACTTTGGATGGATTTGTGCTTTATTAATATGTATCAATAAAATTTATTTGTTAAAAAAAAAATATATATATATAAAGAAATAAATGAGAAGAAACACAATATGATACAGTACAAAAAATCAAATAAACATGAAAGTAGGCATTGATGGAAGACTTGAAGGCCAAAAATGGCAGAAGAAAGTCTTGCATTATTGGTAGTTACTTTAAATATAAAGGATTAAACTGCCCAGTCAAAATGCAGAGATTGGCAGAAAGGATAAAAAAGCATGACCAAACAATGTAATGTTTACAACAGACTCACTTAAAATTCAAAGACACATCTAGGTTGAAAGTAAAAGGGCAGAAAATATATACCATGCCCATAGTTAACCAAAAGAGAGCTGCAGTAGCTTAACTAATATCAGATAAAATAGATTTTAAGTCAAAAAACTGTTAGAACAGACAAAGAAGGCCACTTTATACTGATAAAGGGGTCAATTCAACACAAAGAAATAATTATAAATATATGTGTACACACCTAACAGCAAAGCCCCAAAATACTGACAGATTTGAAGAGAGAAATAGTCCTACATTAATAATAGGAGACTTCAACACACCACTTTCAATAATGGGTAGAACATCTAGACAGAAGATCAATACAGGAAATAGAGGACTTGAATGATATTCTAAACCAAGTAGACCTGACAGACTTATATAGAACACTTCACCCAACAGCAGCAGAATACACAGCAGCAGTCTATTCTAGTGCACATGGATCATTCTCCAGGATAGATCATATGTTAAGTCACAAAAGAAGTCTCAATAAATTTTAAAATATTGAAATAATACATTGTATCTTCTCCAACCACAGTGAAATGTAGCTAGAAATCAATAACAGAGGGAGAACCAGAAAATTCAAAAATATGTGAAAATTAAACAACACACTCATAAACCACCAATAAGTCAAAGAAGAAACCGCAAGTGGAATTAGGAACTACCTTCAGGCAAATGAAAATGACAACACATCATACTAAAACTTATGGGCTATAGTAAAGACAATGCATAGAAGGAAATTTATAGCGCTAAACGTTTACTTGAAACAGAAGAAGATTCTCAAATCAGATACCTAACCTTGAAACTGGAAGAACTAGAAGAAAAGCAAACTAAACCTAAACCATGCAGAAGGAAGAAAATAAAGATTAGAGCAGAGATAAATGATAATTAATAGATAACTAAAAATAGATAATTTTTAAAAACCATAGGGAGAACCAGTGAAACCAAAAGTTTGTTCTTTGAAAAGATCAATAAAATCTAAAAACATTACCTAAACTGACAAAAAAAGAGAGAGGACACAAATAACTAAGATAAAAATGAAAGGGGGCCATTATTACCAACCCCACAGAAATAAAAAGACTATAAGAGTATACTATGACTGTACACCAACAAATTAGATAACCTAGATGCAATGGACAAATTACTAGAAACACAAAAAACTACACTCACTCAAGATAAAATAGATTTCAATAGACCAATAACTAGCAAGAGTACTGTATTAGTAACCAAAAACCTCCCATAAAGAAAAGTCCTGGACCAGATAGCTTCACAGTGGAATTTTACAAAACATTCGAAGAACACGAATCCTGCCCAAACTCTTCCAAAAAACTGAAGAAAAGGCACACTCCTTTATTCATTTTATGAGGCCAACATCACCCTAGTAGCAAAGCCAGATAAACATACCACAAGAAAAGAAAAGTATGGACCAATATCCTTTATGAATGTAAATGCAAAAATCTTCAAGAAAAAGCTAGCAAACCAAATCCAGCAGCATGTTGAAAGAATCATACACCACGATCAAGTGGGATTTATCCCATGTGTGCAAGGTGGATCAACATAAGTTGATTATTGTAATACACCACATTAACAGAATGAAGGGGGAAAAACCCATGATCATCTTAATTGATGCAGAAAAGGCATATGACAAAATCCAGTATCCTTTCTTGATAAAAACACTTTCTCAACATGATAAAGGACATATATGAAAAGCTCACAGCTAATATCACACTTAATAGTGAAAGACTGAAAGCTTTCCTTCTAAGATCGAGAACAAGACAAAGATGGCCCATTTACCACCACAGTTATTCATCATTGTACAACAAGTTCTCTCCAGAGCAATTAGGCAAGAAAAAAGAAATACAAGGCATCCAAATTGGAAAGGAAGAAGCAGAACCTTCCCTATTTGCACATGACCTGACCCTGTAAAGAAAATCCTGAAAAATACACAACAAAGCTACTCGACCTAATAAATGAATTCAGTAAAGTAGCGTATATAAGATCAACATGCAAAAATCAGTAATGTTTCTATATACTAGTAATAAACAATCTGGCAAAGAAATCAAGGAAAAAGTTCCATTTATATCGCAACTAAAAGAATCAAATATCTAGAAATAAATCTAACCAAGGATGTAAAGGACTTATACATGGAAATTATACAAAGAAATCCAAGAATTGAAAGATATTCCATGTTGGATAGCTAATTATTGTTAAGATGTCACTTCTACAGAAAGCTATTTACAGATTCAATTCAATCCCAATTAAAATTCCTTCAGCCTTCTTCCAACTAAATTCCAACTAAAAAATGGGCAAATACATGAGTAGACATCTTTCCAAGGAAGATACACAAATGGCCAGCAGGGAAATGCAAATCCAAACCACAATGAGATACCATTTTACACCCACCAGAATGGCTGCTATTTTAAAAAATGTAAAATAATAAGTGTTGGACAGGATGTGGAGAAATAGGAACATTTGTTCATTGTGGAAGATAGTTTGGCAGTGCTTCAGAAAGTTAAGTATAGAATTACCATATGACTCGTCAATCCCACTTCTGGGTTTATACCCAAAAGAATTGAAAGCCAGGTCTTGAACAGTTATCTGCACACAGATGTTCATAGGGGCATTATTCACAATTGCCAAAAGATGGAAGAAATCCAACCATCAACCGATGAATGGATAATCTAAATGTGATATATAATACAATGGAATATTATCTAGCTGTAAAAAGAAGGAAGTTCTGATACATGCAGCAATATGATGAACCTTGAAGAAAACATTGAGTAAAATAAGCCAGACACAAAAAGATATCATGTTGTGTGATCTCACTGATATGATATAATTAGAATAAGCAATTCCATAGAGTCAATAACTAGAATACTGGTTACCAGTTACTGAGTTTGGGTTAAGAAATGTAGATTTAATGCTTAATTGGTCCAGATTTAATGCTTAATATATCCAGGGGTGATATAAAAGTTTTGGTAATGGATGGTGGTGATTATAGCACAACATTGTGAATATAATTAACACCACTGAATTATATATTTGAATGTGGTTAAAAGGGGAAATTTTAGGTTGTATATATGTTACTAAAATAAAAACCATAGTACTTTACAACACAGTGAACCCTAAACTATGGGCTATAGTTAATAGTACAATTATAATAATATTCTTTCATTAGTTGTTGGAAAAGTACTACACTTATGCAAGGCGTTAATAATAGGGAGGTTAAATGGGAACTCTGTATTTTCTGCATGATTTTTCTGTAAGCCTACAACTTCTCTAACATAGAAAATTGCATTTAAAAAATGTATTTTGGCACCCTCTGCTTGGCAGGAGAAAAAACATTTTTGAGGGCAAATTCGTGTTTTTAATTCAAAATAAAAGATTTGGTTTTTTCATTTAACTCACATGACTCTGAGAATTACAGGATTAGCTTCAGGATCTTATTTGGAAGTTTATTTGCAAATTCACCAATTCTATTATTTTTTCTCTTTTTCACCAGGAACTGTGTATTTGGGTTTAGCTAGTACAGTAAGTTTTAGTCATAAGGGAGCAATCACTTTTTATTGAAAATATCTTAATTATCTGCATCTTGACATCCTTTTGATTACAAGACAAAAACCAACCAAACTAGGCTCATACTGCAAGAGAATATTTCTGGATCATGTTTCTGAAAAGTCCAGGTGGAAATTTGGCTTTGGTCACAGAAGCTCAAATCATGTCATCAGGACCCAATTTCTTTCCACCTTTATTCCTTTGCCATGGCAAGAAGGCTGTATGAAGCTCCAAATTTACATCCTCACAGCTCCCAAATAAACACAAAAGATCATAAATAGGCAAAGGTTTGGGAATAACTAACTGGATTGAATTTTGCTTAGCTTGGGTCACATACTCATTCATGAACCAGTATGTCCAGTAGATATAATTCTCTATCAGCTAGGCCTAGCTGTGCCCACTCTTTGAGCCTTACCCAAGCCACATGAGTTACAGTAAGGGAGGTGTGTATATTTCACCAAAGAAAATGCAAAGAATTGTTGGCAGAAGAGGAGATACTGTATAGACAAAAATAATAGATGTTCAATATAGCATTGTTTCATCAACTCACTAACTAAACAGGATAAAGAAAAGGCAAACTCCTTCAAGGAAAAAAAAAGTGAGTAACAGGGCTTAAAAAATACAAATATTTTACTTCAAATATGCTCTGCTGTCTACAAATAGGTGCTTATCTACCTGAAAGAGCATTAGAAAATAAAATATTTTCAGCTTTTCACTGGCACAGATAATATCCTGATGTTTCCTTCCCTGATTTCTAGTAAACCAAAGCATATAAGATAGTTTTACATTTCACAATTGAAGAACACTAGTTAGCTAAAATGTTACAAATCATTAAATAAAAAACCTCTAGCTACTCTTCTTTACCCCATACTACAGTGTCAGAGCCATAGGGATTAAAAGTCAGAATAACTGGGTTCTCGTCACAGCTCTTAAATGATCTGTCTTGCTTAACCAGACAATATCTATGGCCCTAAGTTTTCTCATCTATCAAAGGAAAGGTTCTTCTAGCTCTAAAATATTATGATTCTGCTTCTTTGTCTTCTATATCTTCAATTTGAAGATTAATTACATTTGGAAGAATCTGGACATTAAAAGTAGAGAGCAGTTTGGATAAAAATAAAGAATATGCATAAACTTTTTGATGAAAAAGGAGTAGACTATTAGTGACTCAGAGGGAAGACAAAGAGAAAAATAAAAATGAAAAAAGAGAAAAGGGACCATTGTGTGTAGAGGCTTTGAATGTTGAGAAATCTGAATTTATTGTTACCTATGTGGAAAGGAGTTATGTTTTAGGAAGATAGTGTATAAAATGGATACAGCAGGGAACCAAAATCAGGAGATTATAGTAATAGGCCTAATAAAATGTAATTGTGGGTGTCCCTAAAAAGTTAAACATAAAATTACCATATGGCCTGGCAATTCCATTCCTTAATATGTACCCAAAAAATTGAAAATAGAGGTACAGATACTTGTATATCAGTGTTCTCAGCAGCATTATTCACAGTAACCTGGTCAAAACAACCCAAGTATCCATCAACAGATGAGTGGATAAACAAAATGTGATATATCCATACAATGGAATACTATTCAGCCATAAAAAATGAATAAAGTTCTGCTACATGCTATACCGTGGATGTACCTTGAAAATATTATGCTAAGTGAAATTATCCAGACACAAAAGGACAGATATTGTATGATTCCACTTATATGAAATATCTAGAATAAGCAAATTCATAGAGACAGAAAGTAGAGTAGAGTTTACCAGGGTAGAGTGTTATGGGGTATTATTGCTTAAAGGGTATAGAAGTACCATTTGAGGTGAAAAAATTTTGGTAATAGATGGTGGTGATGGTAGTACAACATTGTGAATGTAATTAATGCCACTGAATTGTATACTTAGAATGGTTAAAATGGCAAATTTTATGTTCTGTATTTGTTACTACAATAAAATGATAATTTTTAAAAGTAACATAAGACCAAAGTAAAATGGTGATAAAAGAAGTGAAAGAGAGACATTTCACCAAATAAAATATAAAATACTTGGTGACCTGTTGGATTTGGGGATAAAGAAAAGGAAAAAGTTAAAGATGATGTCAAGCCTTTGAAAATAGTATTTGAATAACATTAAATAAGCTAGGCGCATAGGAGGAAAAGTTGGTTTAGAGGGTAGACAATTTTTGGAATCTTAAATTTGAAGTATTTTTAGAACATCTTCTGTTCTTTCACAATGCCTAATGCATATTTCTACAATTGTGCTTAGCACATTTTGTATGATTTAAATCTATAATGTTAAACCTCATTTGAGTCTTCTCTGCTGCCTGATGAGCAATTTTTTTTTTCTCTTCTTTAGTCAGTTATCCTTCCTTCTTTCCTCAGTGGCTATTACAACTCTTTTTTATTCTCATTGTGGCACTGCCTCATCTTTGACACCATCTCTATGAGCTGAAATTTCTCATATTTTACAGAGGGAAAAAAAGACCATTAGATTCAAATTCCTTCAGATTCTACCCTTCACCTCTAATATTATCAGACCTTTAGTCATCTTTCTTTTCTCTTGTCTCAGAAAAAGAAATGTTTCTTTTCAATGCTAATCTATTTTTATATTATTTTTATTCTATCTTTTCTTTGCATATCTTGTTCATTCATTTCTTCCAAAGGAATCTTCAGTCTTTCCTTTACCATCAACTGTACTTTCCTCTAAGGCTAAACCAATGAACAATCTCAAGACAAACTTAACCCCTGTTCCTCTATTCCCCTACAGTTGGGAGGCAGTGACTGATTGAAAACTTCTCCCAATCCTCCCTTAGTCCCAAATCACCATCCCATCTCTCACTTTCACTCCTTCACCACCCATCCTACTAGACAAAAAATTCCTTGTCCTTCCTCTCTTTTTCATCACCGTATGGAATTGTAGTGCCTGAAACATAGGAGGTGATGAATGAAGATGTAATGAATTGACTTCTCAACCTATTTCAATTCCCATAAAAGTCCCATTATGAAGTTTACTAATGACCTATTTACCAAACAAATAATAATAACTTACTTTTTGTCCTCATTTACCCAACCTCTGAAATATTTAACTCCTTGGGTTTGTTTTAAATGTGCATTAATTTCTTTTCTTTTCTTCATTTTAATAATGTTTCATTGTTTCCATATTTTTAATTAAAGTATTCCTTTTTATTATTTATGTGTAGGTATGTCACAGAAAGGTTGAAAGACTTGAGCCTGACAGGGCATTTCCTTGCAAAGCTGCACCCACTCCCTGCTTCTGGGAAGTCTGACTTGCTTGAATTTTTACAGTATATTTTCTCCTAATTTTTCTCCAAATTATCTACCCCTTCTCAATTTGTAATGTTCTCTGGTTCCATTCTTAGGCCTGTTTTTTTCCTTCATTTTAATGTTTTCACATGGCTTCACAAAATCTAGTTTAAATTCTAGATCAAGTGTTATGCCCAGCACAAAGTAAGTACTCAGTAAATATTTGTTGAATTGAATAGAAATTTATTAAATTGAAGCTGTATCTCTAGTCCTGATCTAATAAGGTCCAGGTCTATATTTCTAAATGTCTGTGGATCATATCTACCACAGTGTCTTAACAGTGCTTTCAAATTCAACATGTCAGACATTTCCCCAAACCTGCCCTCCATTCTGAATTCCCTATATAAATTAGTAGCATCATCACTTGGAAACCTAGGAATTGTCCTTAATTTCTTTCATCCCTTGTCCACTGCACCCAGTTCATCACCAAGCCTGCCAAGTCCATTTGTGAAATGTCTCTCAAATACTCTTAATCTGATTATCACTGTATAGACCACTTTGTCATCATCTCTTGCCTGAACTTTCTGCAATAGCCTCTAACTTGTGTTCATGTTCCATGATGCCTCTAGAGTTATCTTTCTAAAACACAAATTTGAACATGCTCTCTAACACCTGTGACTCCCTATTTCCTACAGCATAAATGCATTCACATTCTGACTATAGCTTCATTATTTACTACAACCCCCATAAGTCCCACACTGCAGCAGCTAAATCACATGAGCTGTGTACGTCACATTTCCTTTCTTTCCTTTTTTTTGGTGGTGATCCCACTCTGTCTTTCTGGTGGGCACTTACTCTCTTTAAATCCTAGCTGCCCAGCTCATTTTTGTCCTTTACACCCACATAGTGCTTCCATCTATGTTGTTATATTTTATATCTTTCACACTAGGCTGTCAGATCCCCCTGGTAACTTTAAAGAGTGCAGATTCAGAAAGTACTAGGGGTAGGAACCAAATTCTGGTTTTAAATGAGGGCTTGGAAGAATATGAAGTAGAAACAGTGTGGGTAAGCCAAAATTAAGGACCTTGATAGGGCAAAATAGAAAGAAACCGAACAGCTAGTTGAGATAACACAGTTTTAAAACTATTTTTAATTGTTTATTTAACTGTTTGAAGGACCCTTGAAGAGAGAAATTTTTAAATATAAAAGAAGCAAGGACTTAAGAGTAGGATGGTCAGGAGAGGCTAGCTTTGTAAACAAACTGAAATTTTGTGTTTTTTTTTCTCCCTGGGATAAATGGATAAAAATATAAATCTATAAACAATGAACTAAAGATGAAGGCATAGTAACAAGAACCTGATGCCTTTCATCTATGACAGGAGGGCAAGGGATCTACTGGGATCATGGAATCACTATAAGAACCAGCTCACAAGAATCAACTGTTAAATATTTAGGAATTTTGTGAAGTTGTTGTTGAACTAGTGATAGTTTGAAATCTGTTAAACCATTGATAGTTTGAAATCTGCCATGATGGGAATATTTATACCAAAGAAATCAGCAAGTACTGCAAATTGGGGCGTTTCCCCCCCAAAGTTTACCTAGTTTACCAGCACACCACTAGAATGCCTCAGTCATTCTAAAGTCTGAGACAAAATGCTTCCAAATATTAGTTAAGCCTAGGTTGAAGTTAGAGAACATGATTGTATTTTGGAACTTGTCAATCTTGTTTTGTGTTTCCCCTCGGGAAATCTCTGCTGTTAAGCAGAAAACGTGACTAGGGGGTGATCCAAGAGATGGAAATTTTTCAAGTAGGTTTTATGATAAGGAATCTTAAGATATTGGAGAGAAAAATAATAAATACCAGCAGAGGTATGGGGGAGGGACAGAGGCAACTTAACTAGTAGGAAGCCATCAGGGATCTAATGAACTAAAGGAAGCATAGAGGAATTGTGATGGGAGAAGATTCTGGTTGGAATCTAAAGTAATTTTTGTGAGTGTCATGAGGAATAAAAAGATATCAGGCAAGGAAGTTGTTCAGAAGAAGAGGAGATGGTAAATAAAAATCACTGAATTAAAGAATTCTAGGATGTGATCATGCTCATAAATGGAAGAGAGGGAAATGTAAAATAAAGGAAGACAAAGGTAAATTCCAAAGATCTAAAAGGTGGTCAGATTGTTTCTTGAAGTTGCTTAAGAGTCATGGTGTGTAACAGAGGCAGAGTCAGGTGCTAAAGTCATAGGGAAATGAAAATTGGTCCCAGGAGCAATAGGTAAGTTAGTGATTTGAGAGGGCAGATGCACATTTTTCAAATGATGAGAATCAGAGGATGGATGATAGATCATGAATGAAAGGGGCCCGAGAGAGGAAGGGTGTGTTCACTCACCTAGTCTAGTAAATGGAGAGCTCAGTACTCATAGTGGAAGTAATCTCATCTCTAATGATTCTGAGCACTCTAATAGTGGCCATCTGCCATGCAGAGTTATCCACAGGCACACTAAACAGGAGGTTCAGGGACATGTGGGCTGTATTCAAGGCAGAGCAAGGACATCAAACAATGGGGAGGAAAACTTTTCAAATGATTTTAATATTAAACATTCTCAAAAAAGCACCAAAGTATTATTCATCAAAGAGAAATCATAATTTTGCTGGACTTCCTTACACTTGGTGATTTCATATTATTTTTATGTTTAATTATATGGCACATATGAGGTAGAGGGAGGGTTTACAGTATAGGCATTATAATCTTTTCATTATTCTAAAGGTCCTTCTCTTGCCCTGCATGTCTGACTCCAACTAAATGAAAATTTATTGGCTCTTTTTCAGAAGACAAAAATATCTTTTCTAGCTATGGAGAGTAGTCAAACAAGTGAGCTTGTGTAAAAAAGAAAATATTTGAATTTAACTTTCCTTATTAATATCCACACTCAAGGGCTGATTTTTAAATATATGTTTTCCACTTTTTGAAATAATTTCTGAAATTATCATATCAACGTGATATTTCTGCCTTCTAATGCCTAGAAAACAGCTTGGTTAAGAGATTGATTTGAAGGTAAAGTGGGGAATTTGTTACCGGTATATGATTCCCACAAATCAGTAGACGTGGGAATCATATTATCAAACTCTTTTGCAGTTATAATATTATTTTCTAGTAGCTAATGAGAAAAGGAAGAGGGAAAGGTGAATTCTATATATCAAGGATTGGCCTCTACTGCATGAATGTAGTAGCCTGAAACCTGTCTTTAAAGAAAATGAGGCTTCCCAGAATGCAGACAGCCTAGAGGTTTTATCCGCAAAGGCTGCTAATGTGAAAACTTCTAGTTTCTGGTTTTTAGCAGCACAAACATATATCTTTCTAATTACAGAATAAGTGTCATTGGTATCAAGCAGTGAGTACAATTGCCCTGAAACCAATATAATTTGAAGCTGTAATTCTGTCTGAATTCTTCTTGAATAAAATGCCCTTTTATTTTGTAAATCTAACATAATATTAAGTTATTCAGTTTTCTAACACTCAAATATAAATGCACTTTTTTCTTTACCATCCTTTTTGATACCTTTTAAAACTTAATAAAAGTCATGAAATAAATTCATTTTAAGTCAGGCTCCATACTGCCATACAAATAAAAATATGTATATTTTTTTGTTTGTTCTAGATACCATACTCCTCAGCATCTCCTGGGAATTATGTAGTAAGTACATTTGGGTTTGTTCACTCATAACAATTGATGTTACGTTTTATCTGGGAAATGAAATAGTTGTCCAGATGTTAAGAAGAGCCCCTGTGTATTGGCCAAGAAGTGAACATCTGATCAGTATTGAGTTGTTTCGTCTGCCAACCTCAGTACATATGTTGATGTTCATTAGTGAAACAGTTATCAATCTGGCCAGAATTTCCCTGAGTATTTTGTTTTACTTCAACATATGTTTCTGTAACCAGTATTATACACGCTGTCCAATCATGAAGAGAGCCGTCCCCGTTGTACAATGATATGCTTGAATTTGCAGTTCCTTTGGAGAATAGCTACACCACTATCCCCTCTCACTCCCACACCACTCCCACCCAAAGAAGGCATTGGGAAAAATATCTCCCAATCACAAAGTGAATCATATAGCAGAATGATGCCTAGTAATTTCAGGGAAACTTAGCTTTTTGTCATTCTTAGAAATTCAGAACACTTATTTTCTTATTATTTAGCACATGTCAAAAATTTTCCAATGATTCGTATAGACCTGAAGTCAATTTAGCAGGTTTTGTGCCATCTCTTGAACTTACAAATGGCTTTTAACCATCATCACATTATAATCCTTGCTACCTCTCAAGACCACCATTGAGGATAATCTGATTTAATATTTAGGGGGAAATGCCTAACAGAGAAGCAAGGTTAAAATGGTAAAAAGGGAAATCTTTCCTAAAGAAATTTTCAGAGGATTGTGGGAACAAATGAGTACTTAAGAAGATCAATGATCATTTACTCTCTGTAGAAAAAGTGTTTTATAACCATAGTGAAAAGCACACACTCTTTTGGACCTGTGAACTTAGTGCTCAATATTCCTAAGGAAGTCTAACCTTTTTCACATTTTCTATGAAACAAAAACAAGAATAAGAAATTTGGATAAAACCTATTTTTTAAGTCACTTAATAAAACTGATATATAGTTCTGCAAAATTATAGACTTTTATTTAAAAGGAAATTTAAGTTGTTTCTTAAGTAGCAGATATTTAAAGCTGTGTCTATACAGTCAGAATAAACAAAAATGTGGCCATTTAACTTCATCACAGTATATATAGCATCTGAATAGCTTAGAGTCTAAACCCTATTGCTTGAATTATCTATTTTGGTTATCTGAAATAATTGAATTAACTTTAGAATTATCTAATCTCTATTTCAAATTGATTGTGTAGCTGCAGCCTTAGTTAACCCACAGTATTAGCCAATATTACACCAGAAGCTTTGCAATCGGTGTGATTGTCCAAAGGAAGAAATAGCATCAACATAGTTTCAGACATTTGAATCTCTAATAGAATATCTTTTGGTTTTTACTTTCTGGTACAAAATGTAAGAAAATTACAATAAACTAAATCACAGACACACATGAATTATTTCTATTTTATGGATTTGTAAAGGCCCTATTAAATGGTTTCTCCTTAACCTCATTATATCCGATGTGATTAAGTCATGAATAATGAATCAGTGTTAAAGGCTTGTTTTTGGAAACTTGTCAAAATAATTTTAACATGTTTAAGCTAAATTATGTTTTGCATAATATTGAAGTAATTGTGCATGCAAAGAAAATAAATATTTCCTTTGCTATTTTCAAATTGGATTATTATAGAGATAAGTCTGACTTTTCTTCTGTTTTTTCTTATGTTGTTGAATGAAATGACTTATTTTTACTGAAATTTTGTATAATTATGTAGGGTCCTCCAGGAGGTGGAGGGCCACCAGGAACACCCATCATGCCTAGCCCAGCAGGTATTGTAATCCAACTAGCCACATGGGCATTTGATTATTAGAATAGAATCACAAAATATAGATACTACTTTTAGAAGAAGGTTAGTAGTATTCATTAGCTCATGATGATTACCAGAAGTATATTAGAGATAGCAAGTAGGAAGAAATAGTGCTCTTTAATAACTATTGCCTAATTACTTTAACATTTAGAAAATTCTTATTATGTGGGTAACAGACTTAATCAGGATGAAACCTGTGTTGATCTGTATGAGTTGCCCACTAATTGATCTGACTAAAAGATTCCTTGAGACTGAGAAAAAGAATCAATATATCCAAATCTCACAACTTAGAAAAATTCTACGTAAATGAAACATGAAATACATGAAACCATTAGGTTAAAAACAGTAAAATCAGACCCACTACATCTGTCTTCTTACTAAGATGAATATATGTGTGCTTATGGATTATTTCCCTTACATGTCTATAGGTATTTATTAGTTAACTAATCAATCCACTAGGTAGTGGGAAAAGCTTTTTTAAAATCTACTGAACTAAAATGAACTTCTGTATTTCCTTAACCATTTTATATAATATTTTAAAAAGCTTCATCTTTTCTTTAGTAAACTTTAATGTAGACTATTAAATGTGTTATGTCTTGGACACTCTAATGGTTGGAGTTTAAATTATTATATCTCTCCTACAAATGCCCTGGCAACATGTATCAAGAGCCGTGAAAATGTTCAGATCCTTTGACACTACAGTCCTACTAATAGAAATGATCAGAGATACAATCCAAGATTTGAATAGATGCAAGCTCATTTGTTATAGTTAGTGGTGAGTCATTAGACACAACCTTTGCATCTAATCCAATTATAGTGTATTTATTAAGTAGATTATTTATGGAATATTGTGGAATATAATGTAGCCATTAAAATTATTTTTTAAGAATGTGTAATGACATGGAGAAATAAATGCTCACAATTCAATATAATATGATCACAATTTCATTTTAAACTGTGTATAACACAGAAATCTGGGAATTAGAAAACAAAGAAATAGGCTAAAACAGTATCAGTAGTTATTTCTGGGTGGTGAAGTAGATGAGAAATTTTTATTTTATTCTTTTTACTTTGTTAAATTTAAAATATCTCACACAGTGCATATTATTTTTATAATTAGAATAAAGATTTTAATTATGTTTCACTGTTAAATTCCTGTCTTAACTGGTTTGTTAAAATCTAAAATAAAGAAGTTTGAAATGAAGTATCAATTATACCAATAAATAAAATGTTTTAATTTAAAAACATTTCATAATTAAAACAAAATTTTACTTTATTTCATTAACTCCTTGCAGTATATCCATAAATATTTCACGGGTTTCAGTCCTCAGAGCATCTTCATTGGAACTAGAAAATAATTCGTGGAAGATAGAACTATGAGAATTGATCATCATGCCCATATTTGCTTTCTTATATGACCTCTGTGAAGTAAATGTTTAATGTATGAAGTTAGCACCTGATTAATAAATGCTTCACTACAAAACTAAAACCAAAATTTTAGAGTAACACTAAATATTGCAGGTAATAACTAGTCTGAGTATTTCTTCCTTTCAAGCCAGGAATTGCCACCAGTGTATTTTCCAAGACATTTTGCATATTCTTATGTACTAATCCTTTATCACATTCATTCCCCTAATTATGATGCAACAGCCTTCCCAGGATAGATGCCAGAGGTCCACTTTATTGTAAAATTTTTCTATGAAAGATGGAAAATCAGGAATTTCCAAGAAAATTTCTCTTCCAATACCAACCTTATTCCCCTCAATGTTTTTTTCAGATGAAATTTTATTCTTGGTGGATGATAAATTTATTTTTTCTTTCTTCATGGTTGAAATATACAGCCCAGGGGACAGATGTGGCTCAAATGGTTAGTGTCCGCCTCTCATATGGAGGGAACTGAGCTCAAACCCCAGGACCTCCCGTTAAAAAAAAAACAAAAACCAAAAAACAAAACAAAACAAAACAAACAAACAAATATATATATACACACACACACACACACACACACACACACACACAGCCCATTTTCCTTTCACCAAGAGTAGGGCTAATAAAATTGAAAATCCATCTGAAGGCTTTCCATGTTTAAAAAGCAATCCAGTCTTTTCTGAAAGATAACTTTAATGGGAGAGCAATGATTCCATTAGTTTAATCTAAGTTAGCAGATATATATTGAATGTCATACACAAGATTAGTTAAGACATGGTCCCTTTCCTTCTCTCAGTGGTTTATTTTAACCTAGTTAGAAGCATGAAGGAAAGATAAGTCAAATAAAATATTAACTTTTAAAAATATTTCATCTTGTTTAAAAATATATTAATTACTAACAGATATCAAAAGAATATAAGACTATATGTGAGATGGGTATTTCAACTTTTTCATCATTATGGCATATTAATGTAAAAGTAAAAATTAATGTTTAGATTTACAGATCACTATTTCCAAACAACTGGTAAATGACATCTAACTTACTCTGTAAGTGGTGCACACTAAAATATAATAAACTTATTAATGTCTAATATATAACCATATAAGAAGAGGAAAAATAATTTCCCATTTCTTACTCTATGGTTACTGCTATGAGAAAGCAAATGATTTTTTGCCTTCTGCCTTGAATCAGAAGATTTTGAAACACATTTATTTCAAAATAGAGAAGCTTACTACATTATGTTTAACAAAACTGTATAACTGTGAAAAAATAGAAACCTATATTTCAAAGTTTATATTTCTTCAGTATAAAATATTCAGCCTTCTACTGTAGGTTTTACGTTATAAAAACACCCATATACTCAGAGAATTAACTAATAGACATGAAATGTTAATTATTAAAATACTATAAAATGTTACATATATTTATATACATATACTCTACAGTTTTTATTATAATAAATCAAGAATTAGATGAGTGACATATATATATATTTTAAATCAAATGTGCTGGAAGAAGCTGACTTTACCTCAAGCAAGGGAACTTTTCATCCAATTGTGTAATCTTATTCTATTCTCTTTCTTTTGGAATTAAGCCAGGATAGTCTACCAGCTTTTATTAAATCCAAAACTACTAAATCTGAATTTTTTAAAATTTTTTTTATATGTGCATATATAATTGCTTAAGTAGAGAATTCACATAGATTCTGTGTGTTTTTTTTTGAAAAAGAAAACTTCACTATAACTTTCTAGATTTTTAAAGTAATGTTCCTTTTGACTTGAATTATTCAAGTAATTATTTCTTTTATCATAAACCTAATTTACAAACTCAGAATGATAATATTGGAGTAGAAAATGACTGCTAGGTATTTGTTTCTGAGCACTATTAATGACCACTTCAAGTGCTATAGCTGTTAATATGAGTATATGTCCATATTGTCTTTATTACTTTGTGATGAATTGGGTGTAGATTATAAAGAAAGGTATTGATTAAATAATAACTTATTTCAGATTCAACCAACTCTGGAGACAACATGTATACTTTAATGAATGCAGTACCTCCTGGACCTAACAGACCTAATGTAAATATGAGGTTTTTTATTTTAATTTTTGGAATGTATTTGAAGATTTTCAAATCTAAGTAAATTCCATTCTGTAGATATTGTTTAATCTTTATATTTTACTAGGTAGGAGCTTATTGGATATTTAAAAAATTAAATTCTCTCTATGCTGTAGGTTGAAAAAACATAATACACAACATATATAATAGAATATTTTATATCAATAGAATTGACATGTAAATCTGAGCTTAATCAATTATCAAATGTTGGTGCCTGGTCTTATTTTACCAAAGAATACTCAATGGTTAATACCGACTATTTGAAAATGACAAGTAATATATAATCATTTATGTTAAACTCATTTTTTAGCATTACTAAATGTCTTCAATGTATTTACTTTTTATCCCAGTAAGATTGAGAATAAATTATGAAGTTGGATAAGCTTGGGGGGTGTTTTTTTGGGGGGATTAGGAAATCTGGAATTTAAATATAGAATTGAAACAGTTTTACAGCAACAATTTGGGTGTTCTTAATAAATAATATGATCATGATTTTTTCATGAAAGCTTATAGTGAAATAAGATTTTATCTGTGATATATCTATATGTCAACAAAAATATTTATAATAGCTTATGATTAATACACAAATATACGTGCATATAGGGTAGCTCAAATTAAAGGAAAAAATAGAAAACATATAAAGAATTGCCATAGTATACCAAAAACCAGGAATGAAATAATTATTACAACTTGGCTTCCTAACAATGAAAACAACAAAGGGAAACCTTATATCTGTGTTTTGTCCAGTATGGTAGCCAATAACCATATGACTATACAGTAGTTGAAATATGGCTAATCTAACTGAAATGTGCTATAAGTATAAAATATAAGCTGGATTTTGAAGACAGTATGAAAAAAAAATAATGTAAAATATCTCATTAAATTTTTAATATTTTTATAAAATTGTAATATTTCAAATTGAAATGATAAGTCTGATATATTTCGTAAATATATTATAAAAATTAATTTCAATTTCTTTTTACTTTTTAAACATGGCTACTGGAAAATCTAAATTTATTTATATAGCTCACATTTGTGGCCTACCTGTTATTTCTGTTGAACAGCACTGCCTTCAGTTATCTCCATTCTCCTTATATGATCAAATAATTGTTTTTCAGGAAAAAGAAACAATATCCTGTCACAAATGTCTACAGGCATTTTCACAGAGATCTTAAACATTAAAAATAATGAATATTTTCTTTAGAAATGGTGCAAAAGATATAGAAAAACTCTTTATACTATAATTTGCTATCTTAAAACTTGATTAATATTTGGGAAGGAGAAAACCAAGATCATTTGGTATTGAAGTCATTTTTGTAACACTGGGGGGGCGGTTGTGCAGCACAGATAAGGGGCCAAATCAAGTGAGTTCACAGGCTATTGAGCTTACTGGCACCAATTTCTTAGCCCAGATCTAAACTATTCTTTTGAGAAAAAGCTTAAAACACAACAGTAAATCCAAAGTTAATTTCTTTGACCTATCATTGAGGTGTGAGGTGTATATATTCGAAATTGTTTAGTGAAAATCAAAACATGTGCTTTTAGATACTCAGTTTTACGCAGCAAAATTGGCTGGCATTCTCTTGAGAAAATTCATAAGCACGTGACTTATATGCTTATAGTGATAGAAGGCTATATTATTTCACATAGAGGTGGTGATATGCAAGGCTGTCTGTTGAGGGCAATTTTTGTTTTCCAAAAGCCTGTATGATTGGTAACCACCACCCCATCTACATATACACACACCACATTCTACATTCTGCACCATAGAACATGGAAGAGATGACTATGGCATGGAAATTTTAAAAAGCAAGTGTTTTCAGTGGGCAACCTTAACTGTACAAGTGAGGAAACTGTAGATAACTTTGTCTTCACATTAGGCTCTGGGTTTCCTCAGAAGTATTCCAGGGAGATGTGGGGAAGATTAATGCAGGCAGGCTATGGTCTCCCCACCTTCAGTTCTACCACAACACATCTGTTCACATCTGTTTTTACTGGACTTCTATTGAAAGAGTCCATTTGGGGGAAAAAAAATAAGAAGAATTCTACTCCTTTCAAAAACTTTATAATATAACTGCTATAGAATGTCCAACTGTCATTGAACTAACTTAGTTGAGACTGCAAAGAAGGATTAGCTATAGTCTGCTATCCTCTTATATTTAAACTGTAAGATGAAATGATTTATTATATTCTTTTGAACAGAGATAGTCTGTTAAGAATAATGTTAACATTGACATAAAGATGTTGAATAGTTCTTATTAATAAGCCAGCACTTTTACCTGCTTCTTAAAAAACCCCTCTGTTTCTAGTAGTAATTTGCCTGTAGCATAGAATGGAATACTTATCTTCTCATTTGCACTAGAGTATAGTCAGTGATATCTGAAGAAAATTTTGGATATGATAGGATTAGCCTGAAGGTCTAGAATGTAGAGAAGATGAAAGAGAAAGAGGCGAAGATTCAGTTAGTGAATCTGCAAGGCAGAAAAAAAAACTTGGAAAAAAATCTCCATAAATTGAAAGTGAAAATAAGTTGTGGAAGTGTCTTACAGTGTTAAAAATAGCTCCTGCAACATTGAGGTAAGCAATTGTCAATGTGATCACAGTCATTTTCTTCATTTTTTAAATAGTTTCCAATGGGCCCTGGGTCAGATGGTCCCATGGGTGGATTAGGAGGAATGGAGTCACATCACATGAATGGCTCTTTAGGTAAGGATATTAAACTTGATGTTTAGCAATAAATTCCAAACAAAAACCTTAATTGTACATAGTAGATATTATGGTTTGCAAAGTTCTTCCGTATATAGCACCTCATTTTGAAGTGCTTCAACTTTTATCTCACATTGATAGTTTCATCTGGAGTATATTGGTTGTGATGACTGGAGATCATTCAAAAATTAGAAATGTGAAAATTGCTCTTAAATAGCTCATCTTCACAGGTGTTTACTTTATCAAAATCTGTGACTGGCAGTGTTTTATGATAGAAGGAGGCATTGCTGCTTTGGGCATGTATCATTACTACCTCACCTGGAGAACTGCAGTCTCCTCCCAACTGGTTTCTTTGTCTCTAGAGATCCATAGACACAATGTTAGAAGAACTTCAGTTCTCTGCAAGAATTTCTCGATTTTGTTATCCATTTTAATATTTGTCTCTTTTTAAAATAAAATTGGGAATTATATTTTAGATAATCTGAATAATTCCCTTATGAGAGAGCACTGCCCACTTTGTGTTAATAATTAAACTGATTTTAAGTAGTGTGATTTTAATGGTTGAAAACATACTTCATAAATTATGCCTTCATGCTAAATGAAGGCAGATATCTGCAAAGTGGATAGAAAGTGTGAAAATAGTGAAGATAGAGGCAAGCGGTACAGAACTGACAAGGTCACATAGCACACCATGTGCATAGACAGGTCAAATGAAAAAACAAAGCAAAAAGATATTTATTTTATATTTATATATATAATATTATAGTAAACTAATTTAAAGTTGACAATGGAGGTAGGAGTTTGTGATGATTTTTTTTCTTTTGAATAATTCATACTTTACTTGAATTGGAGAAACCATGTCCTTGAGTAACTTACGTTACACCCAGATTTCATTCCCCCACCCCCAGGTCAAAAATTACCTCTTTCCGTTACTTGGAAAGCCATGTATCAATAAACCAAGAAATTATTTGCAATACATTAATAGACTTCCATGCCTTAAAGAATCCATACTTATTTTGCCTAGCTTTCAAAGTCTTGATCTGCACTGTCCAATTAGTAGCCACTAGCCATGTGTAACTATTTAATTTTAACTAATTTAAAATCTAAAATTCATTGTTTTGGTTGCACTTAGCCACATTTCAAATGCAAAATAGCTACATATAGCTAATGGCCACCATAATGTACAGTACACAGAGACATTTCCATCATCGCAGAAAATTTTATTAGCACAGGTCTAAAATTTTATTTCCAATTTATTGCAAAACAATTCACTTTCCCATATTATTATTTTTTAAGTTATTCACAAAACATGACATTTGGTCATAGTCAAAAGATTTCATACTTATATGATTCACTAGAATAGAATTTACATTAGAGCAAGGGTTCTTAACCTTTTTTTGTTCCATGGACCCCTTTGCCAGTCAGATGAAAACCACAGACCCCTTACGAAGTCCACACCAAACTGTGTATTATTTAATAAATATATCACGCCTGCACCAACACGTCCCCACAAGAATAATTTTTTGAATTTCAATTCAAGCTCACAGACCCCTAGTTAAGAACCCCTCTATTAGAGTGGCACATGTGCTTGGCATATGGCTCATTACTTTCTATAATAAACATTATTTCATATATACATATATATATACACACACATTCTATACCTAAATTTATTATGCCTGTTTATTTACAAATTAAGTTAATAATCTCTAACTTTATTTGTGACTGCTGACTGAATATTGTACTACTAAAATATATTAATATTTTTATGCCAGTAAAATTAATTATTAGGATAAAACAGTTTAAAATAAAGCTAATATTGTGGTAAAGATCTGATTATTGTTCTTTGTTACCTAGTGTATGATTCTATTTCCTACATAAGAAAAGAAATTACTATTGATTGCTCATTTCTCCCAACAAGCAAAATGAAAACACAATATTGTATTTTGAACTCATTTTTAGGTTCTATGGATTATCATGAATATTGATTGCTGTCAACTATTTACTATTACTAAGAATAGTTGTATATATTGTGCATACATTTTATCATTTTGGATTGAGTACAATATATAAATGATCTCTCCAATATTTCACTTTCAGGAATCTATGATTATGTTTGTTTTCTTCATTCTGCCATTCTCAAATAGAAAAAAAAAATGATTGACAACTTAAGGTAGAACTCTTCCTTGTATTTACCATCAGGTAGTACTTATTGAGCACATAGAACAAGTGAAAACGAATTTTTTATATTCAAAAAATCAAGAGATATACATGGTAAAATACATACAACATACTACATTTATTTAAATTAAAGTATCACTTAAGTTTATCAATGAAATCACCTACTAAAGGCTTTCTTTTCATATTTTGTTTCAGGTTCAGGAGATATGGACAGTATTTCCAAAGTGAGTACTATATGTTCTCTATATTGTTTGTTATCAATATTTTATTCCTCATAGAATTCTCTGGAAGGTCACAGAGTAACCTTAAGAATTTTGTTCCTGAACAAGAGTTTGAAAGTAGAAAGCCAGATATAATTAAGTGGAATTTAGATATATTAATGTATAGAATATGTGGGAAAGTATTAAAATGAGTCTTTTAAGATTGTTCCTAAACATGATAAGGTTCATTTACAGGAGTACTATATGCAATAAATTGATATCCAAGTCATAATCAATCTAATCACACCAAGCAAAGTGACATAGTTTAGATAATCTGTTGAAAACATAAGGAAGCCTAGAGCAACATAAACTGAGACAATTTGAAGAAATGGCTAATATATGTCATAAAGACATTTCATTTATACATCTCATTAGGCTTCTAAACCTTTATTATGTAATACTGTTATCCTTAATCATGCTGATTCCCCAAAATGGAGTAAAAAAGTAAGTAAAGTTATTTTAAAGCAAACAGAAAATGAGCCTTCTAATAGTATATATCTCTGTTTTTCCTCCCTCAGTAGTTTAGATCTATTATAAATCCTTTGCTTAAATGCCTTATCATTTTTTAAAGAAGAGTACCTAAATACTTTTTAGGTCATGAATTTCAATTAATTCTGTGCAGGTCAAAAATATATTTAGAAAGGCTGATAAGAACTAATTATTAACTACCACTACAATGACTCTTAGAAGTCAGCATTATAGTGATAAATACAGAAATTCGTTAGAAGATGGCTTCATTTTTAATTGTTTCTAATTCATATTCATGTGTAGTAATGTAAAATTCCTGATGCCAAGGAAAATAAAATAAGATAAATGAGAAAATAAATAGGATGTAAAAAACATTTTAAATTAAGACTTCATGCTATTAAAAAAAAAAAGTTATTGGCATTCAGACATTATACCTGCACTGCTTGGCCTAACAAGTGCTACACACACTTTGGATGTCTGTATTTAGAAACACTAATTATTTATAATGGTCAGTAACTTACCTGTGTGAGTGTTAGGTAAGCCTTCAAAAAGTCTGTTTGCAAAATAAGATTCCCTGTATAATTCCATTAAAGCCTTCTCTCTGTGAAGCACTTTTGAAAGTCAGATGAGCATGATTGTGTGGTGATTGTAACAATTTACATTGTGTGTATTTTACCACAGTGAAAAAATATTAACAATGCAATGTTACTTTCAAATTCTATTTTTAAACCAACACTTTGAGTCAGGAATCAGACTCAAAAGCTTAGTGAAGTCCACTAAGCTTTTAAAATTGTAAATCAAGAAATGACATATGAAAGTACTGCTGCAGAAAATGAGAGCATCCCAACAGAATCCAAGAGATGGTATTAGCTGAATTGTGCTTTGTGGTCACCAAATTCTAACATATTTAAGATGCATATTCTATTATCTAGAGACAATACTTCATAACTCAAGGGTATCTACGTTGCTTTTGGCCATGTTCCTAAAAATATCCACTAACAACCCGTAACCTTGTACATTAGATATAAATAGAATTCTATATGTGAAAGTACTGTGTAATTTCACTTTAGAAATTTGAAATAAAGTCATAATGATGAATTAAATGTCATCTTCTAGTCTGCCCTCATATCAGACTATTGTTATTCCTTTGGTGCTTATTTTTCCATTCTTATTCTTGGATATAAGATTTTTCCACTACACTGTGCCCACTGCTGATAGCATTCTCCCACTTAATGATATACTGGTTATTCTCTAAGCATTAATTGACCACCCATTGTGCACTTTTGTGCACTATGGGAGATATAAAAGACTTTTTAAAATACAAACATAATCTCTGTCCTCAGGTACTTCATGCTTAGGTAAGAGTTCTTTCATTCAGTAAACATTAATGGGCCAAGGGATTACTCTGAGCTCTCAGAATCCAAAGATGAACAAGATAAGGTCTCTGCCCTCAAGAAGCTCAGTGTAACTAAGGAGATCAAACAAATACAATAAGGAAAAACTTACAAAGTTCAAATGAATTTAAATTAACATAAGAATTATCCCTAGTAATAAATATTCCACTTGACAAAGTACTAGAAATGGCTAGTTTCATCTGCATTCAGATGAGCTCTAGGCAGCTCATTTCTGCACTGCCCACTCACTTGGTCACTCCAAGTTCATTGGCTCCAAACTCTAAACAGGCTGGGACCTGAGTGATGGTACCACAAATGCCTGTCCCATTTCCAATATACTATAGGCACTGTCTTATCATTAGCATCATGTACACTAAAGAGCACTCTCCCCCAAATGGTTTTTCTCCCTGCCTCTTCCCATTCACAGCCTGTTTCAGTCTTTTACTCCCAAGTATGCACATAGTTACTAACTACACTTTTACCATCCTTCCTCTTTTCCCATATGTTCAGCTATCTCAAGAAACTCTTTCCTTCATTTTCTATATTTTCCTGAACTTCTTCCTTGCCCTCCTATTCTTTTTGCAGTCATTCTTTCTGTAAATCAAAAGCAAGCTATGGGGAACAGATGTAGCTCAGTGGTTGAGCTCCTGCTTCCCATGTATGAGGTCCTGGGTTCAATCTCTAGTACCTCCTGAAAAAAAAAAAAAAGGACAAGCTTGATCATTACTGCTAAGCAATTATGTTTAAAATCTAGGTCTCCAGCTACATAGTTCTAATTCTCCATTTTAATCTGTCTTCATACTTCATTTTTAAATATTGTTGATTAATCCTACTTCAACTCTTTTCTACTTTTTATTTAAATATACTATGATTTATCCATTTTATTTGTGAGAGAATTAGAGAGTACTAAATTGAGAACATGTCTTTTGTAGGGGACATGATTCAATCCCCAACATAATTATAGAGCCAGGATTTCTTTAGTTTCTGCTTTTTTAATAATAGTTGCAAAGGTATGAAATACTTTCTGAACATGGGTAGAAGAAGGGACAATAATTATTGAGAGAGAATATGGATGAATACTTGCAAGGTAAAATCAGAAAACTAGATGAAATTGTTTGTATGCATTCTTATAACATATGTCATCATAGCTTAAATAAGGAAAAGTATTCCAATTTGAAAATGTAATAAAAATCCCTTAAAGGTAGGCTCAATTTAATCCTAACTATACTTTTTCAAGCTAATTCTTAGAGTATAAGTAGGGTATAAAGATTACATCAGGGGAAGTGGGTGTGGCTCAATGGATAGAGCTCCCGTTTACCATATGGGAGGCCCCGGGTTCGCTTCTCCGGGCCTCCTTGTGAGGGCAGGCCGGCCGGCCCCCGCGGCGTGGTGGGCTGATGCAGCAGGACCTCACAGCAAGGGGGAGATAAGCAGACATGGAAGAAGCACACAGCGAATGGACACAGTAAAACACAAGCAGTAAGGGGGGGGATAAATAAATAAATAAATAAATCTTAAAAAAAAAAAAAAGATTACATCAACTAAAATAAGAAATGCAACCAAAGGGCCTGTTGTAGCTAACAGAAATCTTTACTTGTATTCATTTGTTCTCCCTACTCCCTAAATATGTATGCAAGCAACTGAAATGCCTTTTGACCAACCGTAGCCCTTCCTGTGCATTACATTCTTGTCTTGATGATGATGAAATCTACTGTGAATGTAGCTGTGGTTAAGTGTAACACACACCCATTTCATTGAACCGTCATAACATTTTCTGGGCTGACTTCTGCTGCTATGGGCTTGGCTGTTCCTCAGATACCGATATTGAACATGCTAGTTAGTCTTTTAGTCTCATCTTGTCACTCAATGACCATGGACTGCAACAATTTCTCTTAAGACTCCCCACTAAGGAGCTTTTGTTTGCACTACATTTTTCAGAGATTACTTAAAGTAACAAAAACATTTTGCTCTATCATTTTAAGCTTTTCAAAATGGCCTTGTGAGCTGGTTAAGAACAGGTTTCAGAGATCTGATATTAGCTCAGTGTTGTGTGTTGAATGCACCCCTTCAATTTTTTCCTCATTGTCCTTATATACCAAAAAAAAAAAAAAAAAAAGAGTATAATTCTGAGCCACCACGCTATGAAGAAATTGCATGAAAAATAGAAATTACAACACTGGAAGTATTTTTGTAAATATTTAAAATATTAACAATGAAGACTCAGAAATTCTGCTCCTGGTATATGTCCAAAAGAAAATAGGTACTCAAACAAAAACATGTACATGAATATTCATAGCAGCACTATTCACAATAGCCAAAAGGTAGACACAACCCAAATTTCCATCATCTGATGAATGGATAAACAAAATGTGAAATATCCGTACAAGGGAATAGTATTCAGCCATAAAAAGGAATGCAGAATGTATTAACACACTGCAACATGGGCGAACCTTGAAAACATTATTCTAAGTGAAAGAATCCAGACACAAGACCACATATTGTATGTTTCCATGAGTATGAAATGTCCAGAATAGGCAAATCCATAGCGATAGACAGATTAGTGGTTGCCAAGGACTGGGGCAATGGAGGGGTGGGGAGTAACTGCTTACCAGGTACTCGTTTTCCTTTTGGGGTGACAAAAATATTCTGGAACTAAATAATGTTGATTGCACAACATTTTTTGAACGTACTACATGTCACTAGTAGTAAAATTTATGTTATGTGTATTTACCACAGTAAAAAAATATTAACAACACAGTGTTATTTTCTCTCAATATTTTTAAATCAACACTTTGAGTCAGGAATCAGATTTGAAGCCCATTAAGCTTTTAAAATTGTAAGTCAAGAAATGGCATATGGAGGTATTGCAGCAGAAAATGAGAGCACCCCAACAGAATCCAAGAGATGATACCCCTGTCAGGGCACCTCATACGTTACTGAGAATGTGAATGTTATGCAAGAATGAAAAGTCTCATTTCATTACATTTATTTAAATATGTAAAAGGATACAGCTTCCAAATGCATACTTAAAATTCCTCATATATATGTCAGATTATTTTTTCTCTAAAATTACTGATTTCTTCGTTATATATGAAATGGGTAAGGGACTTTTAGATTTTGTTCAAATCTTACAATATTTTTATAAATTTAGTTTCCTTTTTGAACTAAGTTAGCTTTGTCATTCCTGTTTTCAAAGACAGTTTAGTTAATAAATACTTAATGAGCTTTATTTTAAGATAATATATTTAGTTAAATTTAATGTGTTTTTTTTCCTTCAAGAAATCAAATTATCCATGTTCTTTTCAAAGTACAGTTGCTTTTCTGTATACTTGGGTAACTAGCATTTTCTGAGAAAAATCTTTATTAAAAAAAATAGAATCATCTTTATGCTATTAACTATGGTTCCTCAGCCCTTCAGTTCAATGGCACATAGATCTCCCTGTGGACCTCAGAGGATCTAGATTCTCAGATCCTGCCTGTGGGGTGCACAGCAAGACAAGATACAAGCTGTATTTCTACCAGTTCATCTACCTGGGTCTGCTTTACAGCTTAACCATAATCTAAAAAAATACATATTCTTCTGGGAGTAACTCATTCATGAAATTTTAATTTTTATGACAACTTGATTTTAGTTAAGTGAAAATCCTCTGCGCAATTTTCTTAAAACTTATTCCAAAACAGAATATAAAATGGCAATGGCTTAGGGAGAAAATCAGAAGCTTTCTTCAATTGAGTTAATAAAAATTTTTAACCCTTAGGTTTTTTTACAAGCCAATAATTTGAACCTTGAAAAAGAATCCCCTCAGTCACAGCAGTAATAGTATATAAACAAATTTTATATGCCACTGTTATTCTTTATTTCCTGTTGATGTTGGAGTATCAGATATCCTGGCATAATGGCAGAAAATGGACAATAATAATGAGCCTGGCAAATTTAAACAGAGCATGAGCAATGTACTGCCTCTTAGTATTTGATTAGATTGCTATTATGAGCCATTTGTCTTAAAGAATAGTTTCAAATCAAGTCTACCTTTAAACAAATGATAGTGAAAGATTCTCAAACAGTTTACTTTTGAGCCTTCTTTCCCTTTTAAAGGAAAACTTCTTGAGTCCTAAGGTGTCTCTCTGGATCTTAACAACATAGGTTAACTATCTTCCTTTTTTCTTGATGATTCACATTTTAAAAAAAGAGTTGAAGTGGTGATATAAGAAAAGTGAATGTAGACTTAAGGAGAAATATTTATTAGAATAGTGATCTTTTGAATCTTCATTGGTAGAATTACCAAGGGAAGTTATTGTTCCGTTATGCCTCCTCAGTGGGTGGGCTTTCTTCATCATGACCCTACTGGGCATGTGGTTTAAAGTCTCTAGAGTTTTCAGAACTCTCCAAGATGAGAGTGGGAAATAAGATAAATATTGATTCTGAAACTAAAGGAAAATAAATGTGGTGGGTTATTTTGAATTTAGGTGTGTGTTGTTGTTTTTAAACTTCATTTGGGGAAGCATTCGTACTTGTCAAGGTACAAAGAATGAACTAACATACATGGCAGAAGTATAAGATTTGAATTTTAAGTCTGTTTTGCCCTTAGAGATGCTGCTATAGATTTCATTTTTGAAACAGCACAATGCAAGAAGGAAATTAAAATCTTCAACAATGCTTTGTTTTCTAAATCTTGTTTACAGAATTCTCCCAATAATATGAGCCTGAGTAATCAACCGGGCACTCCAAGGGATGATGGCGAAATGGGGGGAAATTTCTTAAATCCTTTTCAGAGTGAGAGTGTAAGTATTCCCTTAAAATCATGTTATTATATCCAGATTTTATTTCTGAAGCTCTTCTATTAGAGTAAATGCATAAAGCCATTACTTTTTTTTACTTCTATGCACACAGTTACAAAAACTATAATACTAGTTTTCTCATAGAGAATGTCCACTAGGAAACATTATAAGTTTTCATGTTACTAAAATATCTCTGGTCTCTGCTAACCAAGGGCTATTCTCATTGCTGGCTTTAAGGCTGGTTTGCTGCAGGACTATGGGCAAATTAGTAACTTTCCTGGGTTCACTTTACTCTAATTAGAGACATTTATTTCCTTTTCTGCTTATTCTTCCAGCAAGAAAATGTTATAACTCAGTGAGGTCTGATAATTAATTCAGTTTAACATTTCTTGAACCTGCTATATGCAATGCACTAGACTAAGGACAAAGTATTCTGAGATCAACATAACACATTCCTACCCTCAAAAAACACAATCTGATGGGAAAAACATATGCTTACACAGCTAACTAAACCATAAGTCAGATTAAGAAGTGCTATAATTTATATAAACCATGTGTTTTAAAAGTACAGAGGAGGGAAGCGGGTGTGGCTCAGTGGATAGAGCCCCCGTTTACCATATGGGAGGCCCGGGTTCGCGTCCAGAGGCCTCCTTGTGAGGGCACGCCGGCCTGAGCGGTGCGGTGGGCTGATGCAGCAACCTCAC
>JAQZBX010006516.1:41711-53042 GCA_029593785.1 Cabassous unicinctus | reverse complement strand
ACAGGGGATTGTCATATGCCCCAGCGGGATGGGGAAGAAGCAACAGAATAGATCAAATGGGGTATTTAGTGGTCATGGGAAATGTTTCTCATTACATTACAGTAAAGGACACAGGACATGGTAAATATCATCAAAAAATAATAAACTGTATTGTCTAAACTGTAAACTATACTGTAAACCATTGACAATGTTTAGTAGCTATGTTTCACTATCTGTATAACAGTTATAACAATGCTACCATCCAGAAAAAAAAAAAAAAAGGTTTTAATATGGGGTGAGGAAAGGGGAAGGAGGATGGATATATGAGAGTCTCTAGTATTCTCCGTGTGACTTTGCTGTGACCTAAAACTTCTTAGAAAATTAAATGAAAATTTGGAAGACACTGGGAAATGAAAGGGGAAAGGTGTCATGGTACACATTGGACATCCGATAATGCAGTGATAAAAGGAAAAAAATAATTTAAAATTTTTTTTCAGTTTTTTTCTCATTTTTTGAATGTCCCAATCCATTAATTATATTTTATTTTTAGTTTTTTTTTTCTGAGTTTCCATGGATTTTATCTTTTGCATTTAATCTTATCATTATTACTTCATTTTCCTATTAATTGTATTTGGTTATTATATGGGCTTCATCTTCAAGGAAGGTTTAGATCACAGAAGGGTTACAATGGGGGCTGCAGAGGATCATTTATGGGGGGTGTCTGGGATGGGGGATTAATGGGAGGAAGTTCATCTGAATATACATAAAGGATATATAAAATTGTTCAAATGATCAAGGGATGGAGCATGGTCACAGTGGGTAGACAATTACTCAATAAATGAGGGAATACTGAATTTCCAGCCTGGAGAGCTCTGCCACATTCTCCAAGGGAGCAGCAACAGTCACCCTAGTGCCGGGGCAGTCTCTGGCAAAAGAGGATGGCCCACTGATGGGTTCTTGTTATCGATGACTAACCTTATGAGTTTTGCTCTTGTAATTGAAACTTAGCCTACTTTTATGGGGTGCCTAAGGGTTGCCACCTGAGCATCCTTGTTGCTCAAATGTGGCCTCTCTCTAAGCCAAACTCACCATATGAATGCATTACCTTCCCCCCACTGTGGGACATTACTCTCACGGCTGAGCCTCCCTGGCAACGAGGGATTAATTACAAGTGCCAACTGGTAACATGACTGGAAAAAGACCTTAAATAAAAGGGAGAAAAGGTAAAGACAAATGAGTTCATGTGACTAAGAGACTTCAAATAGAGTCGGGAGGTCATCCCAGAGGTAATGCTTACGCATACCTCAGTAGGATCTCATAGAACACAAATTGGGTATCACCCCATACAAAGGGGCTCCTGAGGGCTCTGGAGACACCCAGGTCCTATATATGGGGGAATAGCTCCAGAGATTGGTGCCTTACCAGTGGGCTCTACTTTGGAATCTGTGCTCTTGAAAGTGACAGCGTTGAACTCAAATAAGTCCTCCCTGCACATTGGCCATCAGACCCTTATATTCAAACCTATATTTGATGCTGGAGTTTGTAGGTGTACTTCCAGAGACTGGAGCCTCTGGCCTGCTCATGTGCCAGTTGTTCCTGGAATCTCGGTGGAGGTGTAACTCCTACTTTACAGCTCAATGGACTCAACCAAGTCACCTGGTGAGGTGACGATGGTGGACAAAGGCCATCCCAGGGAATGGAGAGAGCCTCCAGTGGCAGGCAGGATAATCCCATCCACTGTATCCATGGGATATAAGCCCACTCTCACTTGGAGGTGGAGTGGACATCACCATTCCAGACTCCTCAGGATTGGGGGAAGAGCTATGGACTAGAGTGGACTTAATGGTATTCTGTTGTAGACATATTGTTATTCAAGCAATGGAAGAAATTATAACAGTGAGGTGGAGCCAGTGGCCACTAGAAACTTTTGGGGCCGGGAAGGGAAAGGTAGTTGTAATACAAGGGCTTTTTAAGGACTTGGGAATTATCCTGAGTGACATTACAATGACAGATATAGGCCATTTTACATCAGCATATACCATGCAGAACTGTGTGGGAAAGAGTGTGGTCTACAATGTGAACTATGGTCTATGCTTAATGGCAAAGCCCCAGGATATGTACATCCATTGCAGGTGATGTGCCACACTAATGAAAGATATTTATGTGGGATGTTATGGGAGGTGTGAGAGGTGGGGAACATGGGAATCCCTGTAATTTTTGTGTAACATTTATGTAATCTAAGCATCTTTTAAAATATATATTAAAAAATATCATTTATGCAAGCAAATGTACATATATGCATATGTATTTATAAATCATTTTACAAATATTGGTTTATATTGTGAAAAATTTGATTTTTACCCACAATAAAAAAAAAAAAAGCTATTTTCATTCACACATTGCATGGAATTGTAATTAGAAAATCCAAAGAATCTAGAAACAATCTATGTACTCTAATAAGTACTTTTAGCATGTGTTCTGAATACAAATCAATGTAAAAAAATCAATTTGCCAGAACTCAAAAATAAAATGGAATGTACAAAGCCATTTATAATGTGATCAAATTGTTTGCAGAAAGTCTAGAGTATGCTGTTAAGAATTCTGTATTTGAAACTAAATAAAGTATATTGTTCAGTGGAATGCAAGAAGATATATATAATTGGAAATATACTCCATTTTTATGCATTAAAAAACAATTCATCTTAAGATACTAGTTATCCACAAGCTGAATTGTAGATTCAATCCAATCCCAAATTTACCTAATATCTTAATATAATATGAATTTTTAGGTAAAAATTAGGAATAGTTCTTTATATATAATGTTGAACATGCATTTATTGGAATCATTCCTTTAATATCAGGCAAGCAGTCACGAAAACTAAGTTTCTAAACAAGGCCCTATGATATAAAAATATTTGAACTATTTTCTGCTGAATAAATTTTCATATCTAGCTTCTTCCTACATTTATCCATTTATATTGACATGTACATGAAATTTTATGCTGAAGCAATCCTTTTTACTTTACTTTTTCCACAGGTAACTATTCTGTTTTCCTGTCCTTAAATATGATAGGATTTTAGAGAACTTCTACTCTCCTCCTGTCTTTCATACTTTTTTTAATTATGTGGAGATCAAAGATGCAGAACTGACAAAAGTCTAGCATGTACATGTATCTGGTCATGATAATGTTATTGTAACTGCTTTTTGATGGAGAAAATAATATTCATCAGTATATTTCCCATGGAGACAATTGAATGTGGATGAAAATGGTAACTGCTAAGATTTGTAGGTAGGTAGTAGTGCTGCAGTGTCTGAGGAGATGCCATCCAAGGTGTTATCAGGTGATCAGATGTGGTCCAAGGAATTTGCCTTGAATTAACATTTTGTTGGTCCTTTTGTTTTAATTTAATTTTGATAAGAAATGCAAATGAGATATCCAAACTAATTGCTCTCTAATAGAGGAAATGTTTTATCATGGCAACACATTTTGTCTACATTTAGTCCCATGTACTAAAAATTTACTGCCTATACAAAATTGGAGTATGTATAGTATAGGTTTTAAGGCTGACAAAATATTAAATTACCTGTAATATACTCACATTATTTTCTATTAGTAATTTGTGTAATTTTTGACATCACCATTTAATTTTCACTTTTTGCAGAATATTTCCCTCTGATACCTGTGTATACCACTTAATCTTCTCTTTTTCACCCTTACCAGCCAAAGTATAAACACATTCCTTCTAATCCATATACCTGTGTAGTGCTTTGAAACTGTGTGTACCCCCAGAAAACATTCTTAAATTTTATCCATTATTGTGGTTGGAACATATTTTAAGGAAGACATTTGTTGAGGTTCCTTCAGTTAAGATGTGACCCACTTGATTCAAGATGGCTCTTAATCTTATTTCTGGAAATTTTATAAAGAGGAGGGAGAGAGAGAGAGACAGAGAGAGAGACAGAGCACGAGCGCCTTGGAAGGAAGAAGCTAAAATCTGGGAAACCCAGAAAAAAAATGGAGAAATGAGCAGATGTCACCATGTTCCTTTTATGAGAGAGAAAAGCCAAAAATCTCCAGCAGTCAGTTTTCAGGAAGAAAACATTGCCTTGATGAATACCTTGATTTGGAAATTTTCCCATCCTCAAAGCAGTAAGATAAATTCCCATTGTTTAAGTCAAAGCATTCCATGTTGTTTTCTTTAAACAGCCTAGAAAAGGAAAACAATTTGTAAGAATGCTTTCCACTGAATGTTCATGATGTGATTAGTTATCTCTCTCATTTGTAAACATCTGTAGGTAAGGGACTATGCAAACATCTATATATTTCTCAAGCTAAGCATTTTTCCAGGAACTTATTTGATAATTTCAAAATGAGTATTGAAACTGTAATTAATGAATAAATATACAGTTGAGTAATTTTTTTCTGCAAAACAACTTACAGTGTAAAATGATACAGTATGGAAAGCTGAATTTCAAATTTCTGCTTTGGATTGTTTTATATCTCGATACTATTTTTATTGTTCTTGAGATTTCGATCATTCAGGTGAATTATCATTTATGTTTTTCTCCTGCTTTTTGTGAATTTAAATTGCTTAAATCTGGAGGTTAAAAAAAATCCAAACTCTTTCCCTGTCCCAGTAATTGTGCCCAGTACCCATATGTGGATAATTGTGAAGAGTGACGCAGTTGGTCAAAGCTAGTGAGCCAGAGACAGGAAGGTGTGGGTGAGGGGGTGAAGATCATCCTTAACTGTTTACCAGGTGGTTGGGTTTGGCTGAGCATGTGGATAGTGTGAAAGTGGTTTTCTTTCCAGGGTAAATTTTATTATTTTATGCCTGATGAGTTCCTACTTTTTAAAAATGTGTTTGCTGTTATTTTATTTTTTAATTTTTTAAATGTTTTATATCAGTCTTAAATGGTATTCCCTTAACACAAGATAATAACTACAATAACAAAAGTTCAGTTTTTGTCCATTTTTACCCACCTCCTTATTTTTTATCATTCTTCAATCTTGAGGGATTTGGGATAAGATCTGCTTTTGCTGATTCAGGCTGAGTAAGGACTTAAATAATATGGCAGAGAGGTAAGAAATGGTTTGCTTGGAATAGAAGTCACTCCTTGTACTTGGAATGGGCTTTATCCATCATACTTTTGTTACTTGCCAAGGGAAAAGCCAAAGAACTGGAGAATAGGAGTTGTCCAAAACTCTGTTGTGTATCAGGGCACATCTGGCATATGAATAATCTGAGGATTTAACTCTCTAAGAAATATATTTATCAAAGAAATTGAAAATTATAGGTTCAAATAAAAGGAGTATAAGAATCATGATTAGGGAACTTATAAATGAGCATAACTGTATTGCATTTGGGAAATAGATTTTCATGTATTTCCAAATAAAATAAACCAAGTGAATGTTGATTTCATAAGGTGGTATGGCTTGCCTATGTTGTATGGTTGTCTCTGGAGCCCTCAGGAGCCCTTTTGTTTGAGAGTTTGTTTACTTTTTCAATTTGTGAATTCTGCCTGAGACCTGTGTAAGAATAAACTCCAGAATGACTTCCTGACTCACTTTGAACTCTCTTAGCCAGTAAATCACTTGTATTTGATGTTTCCCATTTTTAGTCAAGGTCTTTTTCCAAAAACATCACTTATCAACTTTTGGTAATAATCTATCTGTGCCAGGGAGGCTTATCCAAGGGAGTCTTGCCCAATGTCAGGAGGAAGGTAGAGAGTTCATTTGCAGAGTTTGGTTTATAGAGAGGTCACATATGAAAATCAGGAGGTTTTCAGGAGGCAACTTTTAGGAATTAATTATAATTAGCCTTAGTTTCACTATTACAGCATAAAGTTCATTAGTGCATTAAAATCCAAGGCTTGGCTTATTGACTTGTTTTCTCTTATTAGGCAAGGCTTATATATTCCAGAGTTTTTTGTCATCTTATTTGAGAATATAGAGGGACTTCCCCAAGAGGGAAGGTTAATATCTTCTTAGATACCTTGTGGATTCTTTATCTATCTATAAAAACATTCTCATGACAATAGGAATATATTTATATTTCATAAAAGTATGTTTTATAATACCCCACTATCAACACTTTGACTAATGATGTACCATGTTATAGCTACTGAAAGAATGTTCTATTTGTATCATTAACCACAATCCTCAACAATCCTAGAGTGCACTATCTTATATAGTACCACTTTCTAGCCTCTCAATTTCCTGTTTGTTGGTTTCTTTGATATGTTAGTGAAACCAGATCACATTAACATGTGGATAATTCTGAAATGTTTTTATTCACATTTTAGCAAATCATTGAAGGACATGATTCTGTCCCTGACTCCACCTCATTTATATAGAATGATATTTTTTTTAAAAGTGACAAGAGTAACAATGATATTCATCTTAATTAGAGCTAAATGAACTGAGTGCTTGCTGTGTGTTGGGCAAAATTTTGAATAGCTTGCAAGTTATAACTAGTATAAATCCTGAAAACATCCACTGAGGTGCTCTCACTACCTGCATTCAAAAGTTAGGAGTAAATTGATGAGTAATGAAAGGAAATAATAAATTCCTTCTCATCCCATTCAGAGTAAGCCAAACCCATCCCACAGCTACTCCCAATTACCACCATATTTTAATTCCCTTACCCAATATATTTGTCCCAAAGGAGATACCCCCATATATATATGAAAGACAAAGTTCTGTGTTCTACATTCCTATAATCATTTGAGCAATTTGATTTTGTCAGTATATAAAACACTTAAAATATTTTTCACACAATATCCAGTAATAATAACAACTACAATAAACAATAATAAGAAGTATTAGACCTAAATTCAGAGGCAGATTTACCTTGAAACTAAAGAAATTTATGTGTCAAGGCCTCTCATTTACACAGGACACTTCCAAGGCTACATCTGAACTTTGTGTGTGTGTTTATTTCTTATTTCTGTTAAGGAAAGCATGGAAAACTTTTAAATTTCATGCTCCTTAGAAGTTTGATTTGTTACTTTGATGTTCAATAAACATTTCCATCAGTGGATGAAGTTGAGCATAGTGGTGACCATCTAAAGGTCTCAATCATTTAAAAGCTGCAGATTGTATTGCATGATTACTATGTTTCCTCCTGTAATGGACATTCAATATTTATCTGACAAATGGTATTTTCCTTTTGTTGCAGGTTTTTTAAGAAATCTTACATAAAAATAATAAAATGGATATTTCAATCCAAAGAATAACACATATTAGAGATTGAGAAAATAAACATAAGAAACATTACAACTCCATTAATAGGAATTAATTAACTCTTAATAATTTACGCTCAAAGAACTAGTAGGATACAAATTTAGGGGTTCTGAGTGATCCCCAGTACTTCTTCTCTATATTTTTTCAGTGCATCCGCATTTTTTCGTTCCCTCAGTTATGAGAGCTTGATATTCACCACTAAAATGAGATCCTCTCATTCACCACTAAAAGTTTCCTCTTTCTTCATTGATTTCTCCAATTTGCTGAAGCTTGAGATTTTCATTGCCCCACTCGCACTGTTTTCATATCATCTGTGTATCATTTGTTGAATTAGTGGCTTTATAGCAGCAATTAAAACTAGAGAGATTAGACAAAATGGAGATATTGTGAATAATTATGACTAAGAGTATATCAAGTGTTACTATTAGGACATCTCTGAGCCATGGTCCCCATTACCCTAGAAGTCAACCAAAAAAATATTCAGACCAATTAGATTCAGGAGGTGTGTGAGACAGTTTGTCTTCTTTTATAGTATGGGCTTCTACTTCCCAGTACCTCTTAATAAACTTCCTTTTGACTGTCATTTACAAATACATAGCACTGGAAACCATCTTGTCTCCATGCACCACTTTGGGAAACCAGAATATATTCTCATACCAAGTAATTTTGTGGAATCATTTTATGAAGTTCTGAAATCTCATCAGCTAATGAGCTTCTAGACTGTCCTACCTAGGAGATAGATTTTTCTAACACCAATGTTACTTTTTCTAATGACATGTTATCTTATTGTATATATTTAGCCTGGGTTAATGGGTTTCTAATCATCTAATTACAGCTGTCTCTAGTCTGGCAATTGTCTCTTCACAACTTTCTACAGCATGAGGAAAGTTCATAAGAGTCCTCCTCTTTTTAAATTTCCCCTTTGGAAGTTTCCCATAAATAGCATTTGAAAAAAAGCATGAGCTACATAATGGGAACCAATTCAATTTTTGGTTAATACTTTGATTGCCTCATGTCCACCTAAAAAGTAATGTGCTTGAAGAGCACAATAAATGTATCTATTACCTTTAAGGAATGGGATATTGGCCATCAAGTAATTGGTTATAGACTACAAAAGGAGGGTGATAACCTTCATATTTATTGTTAGCTGACATCTTAGCCTCAATTAACCAACAATTTCCTATGAACAACCTTTCAGTCCCTAAAAGCGTTGTGCCTTGAATGGCATAATTTCTTATTTTATTAAAACCTTGAGGTTCTTGTAAAAAAATGGTGTCTTTTAAGGGGACTCAGTCCACGCAATATGCTCCTCTCTCAAGAATGTAAAAGGAGTCTTGCTTTATAAAAACTCAACATTTGTTCTGCCCTACATAGTGGCCATTGTTAGCTAAATGATTTCTAGTAGAATACCATGGTTTTTGGATGAAAGAGGTCACATGAATTCTTAGAATGCAACCCAGAGTCATTCAATAAAGGAGATCTATCTGATTGGTTGCATCTATTGTTTCCAGGCAGTGCCAAATTATGCATGTAAGGAAGATGGTTATTAGAGAAAAACTGTTTAGGTACCAGGTGGGGTTGGGCACAGGCCCATCAGTGACTATGAATGGTTTAATTTGACTTATGGTGAGCTAGAAAGAGGAAAGAATTGGGTTCAAGATAAGAATACCTAGGGTAGAATAGGGTAAAGAGGAGATAGAAAATTATAGTGAAGGTAAAATGTTATTGGGAATGGACTTTAGGCATTTCAAGGGGTATAGCATTAATAAAAGAATTTTTATACAGACAGTGAGAAGGAAGAGACACCTAATAACATTAGAAAATCCAGGTAGGGATCTCGGGCATCATTTTCCTCTTTCAAAATCTTGCGCAGCACCTGTCTATATCAGGTGTTCTCTCCCTGTGGAAGCCACATGTCAATTTTAAGTTGAAAAAGTGAGTTACCACCAAAGAGCTTGAAAGATGCTTTAGTTATGACATGTGGCCCCAGGGGCCAGTTCCCTGTAGTTCTTCTGCTATTCTGTTGATCAATAAGACTTGATAAGTTACTAACCTTATAGGTACTAAAGCAGTCATTTTTGATGTACCATCCAATATATCAAGGCTCCAGGTTGAAGGTCATGTAGATTCTGAAGTAGAGGACTCTCAGGAAAGGCAGCCAAAATCTGTGAGTGGTGGAACTGAAAATATGTAATTATTTCCTTACAGTAATTAGCAATTTTACATTGTAATAAATCAGAATCTTGTGTACTAGAGGAAAAATGAGCCTCGTTTTTCTTTCCATTATAATTTCAAGAGGACAACCAATGTTTTCCTGAGGGATTAAATGTTATGGCCATCAAAGCTAAGAGAAGAAATTTTGGCCAAAGTAGAGAGAAAACTCAAGTAATTTAGCTAATTTAAGTTTTAAGTTAAAATGTGGAATTTCTAAATTTCCTGATGATTGAGGATATTAGTGACAGTGGAAATTTTGGTTGATGGGTAATACCTTGTAAAGTTCCTTAATTCCAGTTCCAGTAAAATGGGTGCTTCTATCACTTGAGAAAAATAGCAGGAATTCCACAGATGGGGGAATCAAAGCCTAATAGCTTTCCATATTTTATAACTGTAATTTTCAAATTCTGTAGCTTACAATAAGGAAATGTGTATATACACCCAGAGAATAGGTATCTGATAAAAATGGCATATCCTGTAGAAGTCGTAAGCTGTATAAAGGCTATTTGAAGATGTTCAAAGGGCCCTGTCCATCTTTGGATTTGATTTTGTATCCACATTTACGGTTTTACCAGGTTTATGTAATTGACTGGTGGGACACGATTCCACTTGCCTTGCTTCTCATTTAAATTTTCCCCCACCAATGAATGTTTAGAGTTAAAATGAGGAATTGTGTACTGTGGTGGTTGTATTCATTTAATGTCTTGGCTACAGGTCATGTTTTGGGTCTCAAGTGCTATTAGGCAGCCATCCTGATACAACAAGAGCCCATCAGGGTGGAGGGAACATCCAGCTCTGATCCAATTTTGCTTGTCAATTTCAGAAGATGATTGTTGAATTGTATTCAGGGACCCTGGATATGCCTACTTAAACTTGCTTACAGGGTGTAAAATCATAAAAACTTATGACATGATATTGTTGTTAATTGTGCTACCCTGTTAGCAAAAAGATCAGCCAAAGCATTTCCTTTTATTCTACAGTATCTCTCCTTGTGTTAGCTCCTATTTTTATAATGGTTACTTCTCTTGGGAACTTTAGAGCATCAAGGAAGTTTATGCTAATGACATGAATCTCATTTGTTTCCAAAGCAAGAGAAATTCATGGACTATACCAAAGGTATATCTACAGTCTGTATAGATGCTCACTCTCTGAGACTCTTCCAATTTACAAGTTGTAGTAAAAACTATTAATTCATTCATTTGGGCTAACAATCTCTGGTAAGTGTTTATACTCAGGAGATTCCTGGGAAGTAGTTATTGTAAAGACCACTGATAGTTACTATATTCAGTCTATGAGAAGGTAAACCAGAGAAAATTTACATTCAGATTAGACAACAATTCCTTCTGTAAGTACATCATAAAATGAATGTGCATATTCCTAAACAAGAGAGTAGTCTGTACTAAAACTATTCTTGTGATATATAAGTAATTTCAAAGAGACACATTTACCATCTTTCACATCCCAGCATGGCTAAGTGCCTTCTTTGTTCATGCCCTATATAAGCCCTGTAACCAGCTGGGTTGGGTAGAGCATTATCCCAAATGTACTGCAGCTGCCCAGGACCAGCTTGCAAGTCTGTAAGTTCTTCAAAAAACAGTTACTATTTTGCTATATGAAGTGACCTGCTCTATTTTTTGATATTAAGTGTCTATTGATCTTTGGCAGAACCTGCTCTGTAGGTTCATGTTCAAACAATTGGTGAGACATTTAGGAGACAGAAAATGTAACAAACTGAGAGAAATGGCAATCCATGGATGCAATGTTGTGATCAGCAGGAGAAATAATAGAGTGGCTTACTTCTAGTAAGTGGGTGGAGGTACCCCATTTATTAGAACAGTTCAACCATGTGTGAGTAAGATCGCAAGGCCCCCCGCGCCCCCCCCCCCCCCCC